>JAVTVY010032312.1:0-14867 GCA_036873755.1 Hanleya hanleyi
CCCATATGAAATTGTTGGACAAGGACCCAGTCCATAGGGAAATCGAAAGAACAGCGTCGATGCTGAAAACCTCGGGCATGAACTGGAAAGCGGCGTATGTCAGAGCAATAGGACAAAAGCAACATTTGTTTGAACGCATCATTAAACGCCGTTAAAGCGTTAAGAAAGTGTGTTGAAGCGTTGAGACGAGCGTTAAGGCGTATATATATAGGGCGTTAAGGCGTAACAGTGGGCGTTGGTGGGCGTTACTGTCTATGAAAGCGAGTGTATTCCCAAAACACCCACAGTCGCCGTTCAACCGTCAACATGGCTTATACTTGTTCTGAGTGTGAACGCACGTTCACCAGACATTACGATATGATGCGACACCAGAAAAATATACATGGGACTGAAGACGCCGAGGAGTCCGTTGAGGCAGATGCTGATACAGAGATTGATGAGAGTGCATCGACTGATACCGAATCCAAGATTGCTGACAGTCTATCTACTGATATGGAGAGCTTGACCTCAGATAGTCAGCCCCCATCCCAGGAAAGTGAGGCAGAACCTACCTTCTGGGATCGTATTGTGACAGCAGCTATCAATACTCACGCTGAAGCGATCGAGGACGCGGGACAGGATAACTTACAACAGGCGTACACCGAAATGCGGCCCCGCATCAGAAAAACAGCCATGGCGATCTATGAAGAGTATACCTTACTACCGCTTGAAATGAAAGGGGACCCCACGCACAGATCCATCATGAAGACCAAGCGTCACTTGAAAGAGGATATGGGTTTACCACCCACCGAGGCCCTGGAAAATGCGATAAGAATGCGCAAACAACTGTTTCAGGATATGCTGCCCAACGAATATCCAGGCCTGACCGACGCCGATTAGAACAAACGGCTGAGAGTGAACTGGGCCGAAGATGGAATTTTCTTAAGGACGGATTCTGATTGGACAAGTGCAGCCGAGAATACATCTAACGGGCAAGAACGAATATGGCAGGACCAAATGGCGGTCTCTGATTGGACAAGAGTCTTTCTTGAATTGTAAACATACCCAACGCGGCTCCCCCAGCGTGGGTATGTTATTATGGAGGGGAAAATAAACTATATGAAAAAAACTTGTTGTTGTTGTTGTTCTCTCATGTGTCATCCTTGTTGTTGTTGTTTTCTCTCTCCGGTCTATATCATGGCGTCAAGGCGCTATGCTATAGCGTTAAGGCGTAACTACGAGCGTTGACGGGCGTCACTGCATTTCCAATATATTAATGACAATTCCATGAAAATCAGAGCTTTTGGGCTAATTCACCAGGGCGTTGAAGCGTTGAGCTTGGCGTTGGCGGGCGTTGATCACAATTCCCTGTATGCGCATGCGCAGAATGGTGACAACGGCCAAACCACTAGTCCAGGCGGGTGCCCCCTCATGTGTGCTTCACATTGATACCTCACTCAACTCCATCGACCCATTAGGGGCTCCTCTAGACCCCAAAACGCACATTTCCATACATTTTGTCTAGTGCGCATGCGCAGAATGACGTCAGTCTCACGTCATACTAGACCAGGCGGATGCCCCTTCACGAATGCTTCACTTTGATACCTCACTCAACTCTATCGGAAGACTCTATCACTCAACTCTATCGGGCTCCCCTAGACCCTAAAACGTCTATTTGCATACCCTTTTCCCACAATTCCCTGTCTGCACATGCGCAGAATGGTGGCAACGGCCGAGACACTAGGCCAGGCAGATGCCCCTTCACATAAGCTTCACTTTGATACCTCACTCGACTCAATCGACCCATTAGGGGCTTCCCTAGATCCCAAAACGTCTATTTCCATACCCTTGGTCCACCGCGCATGCGCAGAATGGTGACAACGCCCAAGCCACTAGTCCAGGCGGATGCCCCCTCATGTGTCCTTCACATCGATACCTCACTCGACTCAATCGGACCATTAGGGGCTTCCCTAGATCCCAAAACGTCTATTTCCATACCCTTTTCCCACAATTCCCTTTCTGCGCATGCGCAGAATGGTGACAACGGCCAAGCACACAGTTCAGTCAGATGCCCCCTCATGTGTGCTTCACATTGATATCTCATATGACTCCATCGGACGATGAGTGGCTCCCCTAGACCCTAAAACATCTATTTGCATACCCATTCCCCAAAATTCCCTGTTTGCGCATGCGCAGAATGGAGAAAACGACCGAGCCACTAGTTCAGTCAGATGCCCCCTCGTGTGTGCTTCACATGGATACCTCATACAACTCCATCGATCCATTAGGGGCTCCCCTAGACCCTAAAACGTCTATTTCCATACCATTTTTCCACAATTCCCTGTCTGCGCATGCGCAGATTGGTGACAACGCCCGAGCCCCTAGGCCAGTCAGATGCCCCTTCACATAAGCTTTACATGGATACCCCATTCGACCCAATCGGCCCATGAGTGGCTTCCCTAGCTCCAAAACGTCTATTTCCATACCCTTGGTCACCCGCGCATGCGCAGCATGATGCTATTTCAACTCCACACCCAGCCCATCAGATGCCCCTTCACCTAAGCTTCACAATGATACCTCACTCGACCCCATCGGATATCCCATACCCCATACAGGCATTTTCCCGTATAGATTTAATATGCAAATGTTTGAATCAGGGGAGAAAACCATAACTATGACAAAAAATCAGCACCGACATCGGGAGTTAACTCCCCTTTAGAACTCTTCTGTGTTGACCAAGTACCCCCTTCAATTTTACCCGGAGGAACTCAAAACTTGGCATCCAGCCAAGGCTGATGCAATCCATAACCACAACGCCACCTACCGCCACCAAGAGTTACCTCCCCCGGCAAAAGGGGACCTTTCCGGGGTTTTCTATACTACTAATGCTCTTCGCCCGTTTTTCAAACGAGCTTTCATTTTATTTTCAGAAGTAGAGGAAATAACCGGCGGCGGGGGAGTTCCCGCATTATCAAACCCCTGTTAGGTTTGAATTTTGCGTAGCCTTAAATGAAGGACAAGATTTTTCTTCAATTTTGCTACATCGATTTATCCGAAAGCTTTTGCACAAACCATATTTTATTTCAGAAGTATAATACGAAATAACTGGCAGGGGAAGCCCTGCAGTACGAACCCCTGTTAGTTTGAATTTCGCGTTGCCTTAAATGAAGGACAACATTTTTCTTCGATTTTGTTGTTGAATCGTTCTATTCTACATCCTATGATTTATCCTAAAACTTTTGCATGTTACTGTACCTTGGAAATTATTTAAAACGGGTGATTAGGAGACTGACTGACTCTGGGCAATTTTGAACCAGTTTGCATACCTGGAGCTTATGCCCCCCGCCATAATGATAATGGTGGGTTTGTATCAATCATTGTGTTTCTATGCCATTAACTCATCACACTTGTGCAATGCATAAATTGTCACTGATAAAGCTACAATTTATTTCCCAAACCTGCACCTGCTTTGCTATGTGCCTAATCTCCGCCAGGAATATACAATACAAACGTTAAAACGGAAGTTAAAAACAAAAGTTATCTCCCCTTTGGGGAGCTCTCCTCTCTCTCAGCTCAGCCAGGATATATAAGGCCTGGACACAGTATCCACATCCTCTTTTCTCGTTTGTACCTCGAGTGGTGCACATCAGTGAGTTTCAATACAGTGCTAGTTGTTGTTGTTCAAAGACTTGTACTTTATTTACGGAAAATTTTCTTTCTTGAATTATGTCTTCTGAGTATTCTGTCCCAATTCTTTCAAATTCTTGCCGTTCGTGTTGGCGAGTTTCGACACGTTTGGACGCCCACACGCGTTGTTTCGCTTGTAAAGATAAATTATGCTATCGAAATAACACGTGTGCTGAATGTTTGTCTTGGGATTGTACTTGGGAAAATCACGTAGGTCTTATCTACTGAGAACCCCGATCTATCGGAGGTCGTTAGACGCGTTTTTTAAAATTTCCTTAGTAGAAGACATCAAAATTATTGAGTGGAGGTCCCGATTTGGTTTTGTCTCATAAATTGAAAAGCCCGGCACCTTCTTCTGTCTCTGGTAATATTCCGCCTAGCGCTACCGTCGTACAGGAACTTAGCGAGAGTGTACTGGATAGTCTGGCCTCCTCTGGCATAGCATTGTCTGTAGGCCTTGAGAAACCTGTTTCTTTGTTCAGACAAACAAAGGCCAGGTCCCGGTCGCTGGGACACTCTATTGTCTCCAACGGACAAAAGAATTTGATCTTACCGCGTTGTCAGTTCACCGACTCCTTTGTCAATTGGCCCGGCTGATTTTTACAATAGCGATAAAAATCGTTCTGTTTTTCCTTTACGTCTTAAATCTTCCTCTGCTGTTTTGTCTAAAAAGAAAACAGCCTCTCATTCTATGGAAGGGCGTTTGCACTCGTCTTTGAATGTTCCGATTACGGATTTACAACCTCCACTTTCGGCGTATGTTGACACGTCACGTCGTCGTTCCCGTGTTTCTGATCGTCGCGCTTGTTCATCGGTAACATCTGCTTGGCCGAATGGTTACAGTGTCGGACTGAAGATTAAAAGAACACCAACATTACAACACCGTACTCGTTCTCGTTCCAGACAGTTCAATCAGGAGGTTATTTGTATTGCGTTTGAACTGTACGAAATTGAACAAAGAGTTTTCTTCACGGAATAGAAATGCTTCAACGTATTATAACTTCGGAGAATTACAGGTTCTGCAGGGAATTTGCAGACCGTCATTTTTCGTGGTGTTGCTGTTCTTGTTCTTGTATTTCCGACTTTTTCCAGTTTTGGGAGTTTTTATCCCATCGGCATATATGCCGGATGGGATCATGTCGTCACTCTGTCCGGCTGGCTGGATGGCTGGCTGGCTGGCTGGATGAACGACGTGACCGCTCTAAAAGGTGAACCGTTCCAGCTAGAGTCTTCAAATTTGGTATACTGCATTGTTGGGTGGTAAAGCACAAGCCTATTGAAATTGGGCACATTTAGTTGATTTTTGTGGTTTCCATGGCAACATAACGAAAAATATCCATATAACGACGTGACCGCTCTAAAAGGTGAACCGTTCCAGCTAGAGTCTTCAAATTTGGTATACGGCATTGTTGGGTGGTAAAGCACAGGCGTATTGAAATTGGGAGCATTTAGTTGATTTTTGTGGTTTCCATGGCAACATAACGAAAAATATCCACATGGTGATGTGACCGCTCTCAAAGGTGAACCATTGCAGCTAGAGCATTCAAATTTGGTATACGGCATTGTTGGGTGGTAAAGCACAGGCCTATTGAAATTGGGCACATTTAGTTGATTTTTGTGGTTTCCATGGCAACATAACGAAAAATATCCATATAACGACGTGACCGCTCTAAAAGGTGAACTGTTGCAGCTGGAGAATTCAAATTTGGTATACTGCATTGTTGGGTGGTAAAGCACAAGCGTATTGAAATTGGGAGCATTTAGTTGATTTTTGTGGTTTCCATGGCAACATAACGAAAAAATACCCACATTACGACGTGAATGCTCTGAAAGCCGAACCGTTGCAGCTGGAGACTTCAAATTTGGTATACAGCATCGTTGGATGTTAAAGCACAAGGCTATTGAAATTGGGTAAATTTGGGTGTTTTTGCTGTTTCCATGGCAACATAATGGAAAATATCCACAGAATGAGGTTAATGCTTTAGAAACAGAACCATTGCAGCTAGACACTTCAAATTTGGTAGCATTATTGTGTGCTTGGTGTTTTTCATGATTCATGGTTCCATGGGCCAGGCTTGCATCCTACAGTAGAATGGGTTGACTGCGCATGCGCGATGAGTAGTAGTATGGAAAGGGCACGTGATCTCCCTATCTCTATATGTGTGGCGCGGGATAGGGTGGGGCGAGAGACCTGGGGTTTTTGTTACCTGAGATTCCATGGGCCAGGCTTGTACCCTTCAGTAGAATGGGTCGACTGCGCATGCGCGATGAGTAGTATAGAAAGGGCACGCGATCTCCCTATCCCTATAAACTAACCCATGGAGGTGAATGAACCCATGGGGATGAATGAGCCATGGGGTGAATGAGCACTCGTATGATTTTACTGGCAGGGGAATCCCCGCAGTACCGAACCCGTGTTAGTTTTGTATTTCGTGTCGCCTTAAATGAAGGACAACATTTCTTTCAATTTTGCTATGAAATCATTCTATTCCAGCTCATATGATTTACCCTAAAGCTTTTACATGAACCATATTTTATTTCAGATGTATAATATGAAATAACTGGCGGGGAAATCCCCGCAGTACTGAACCCCTGGTTTTTTGAATTTCGTGTCATCTTAAGTGAAGGACAACATTTCCTTCAATTTTGCTATCAAATAATTGTATCTCACATCATATCACTTACCCTAAAGCTCCTGCAGGAACCATTTGTGTCCACACCTGTAACTGATCAATTTCCTGAATTCCACCTTGTGGTTTTTCGGACTGACAGATGATGGCATGCAGTTGTCAGTGTGGTTGTTTCATGTACAGGGAGCTTTCTATTACAAGCGTCTAGTCCGTCATTCATAATCCAGCCGTCGTCCATTAGAGAATATCCGCGTCCATAATCCAAAGACCTATTCCATTTTCCACATAACAGTATTAGCACCAAATTCAAAAAGACAATCATAGTATACATAAACATGGGCTTGTTTCCTGCAAGAGAGAAGCGGTCAACAGTTTTCAATGATGCCGGCAAGACATCATGATGTTCCAAAAATATCAAATCCGTATCGCTGATCAGTATTCTTAATCCATAATATTCGTTATAGAGTCGTCATCTAAAAAAAAGATGTATCTCAGTCACGCTTTGATTGTGACTGTTCATATGAGTACCATGAGGATCTTGAAGTACATGGGTTCATACGGCCCCTAACCCCGGGTTAAGCGGAATTAGACACAAGTTACGAAACGTAGCGCCATAGATCTTGCACGCTACGTTCGTATTTTGCTATCAGCATGCGATATGTATCGCCAAATTTGAGAAACTTTGAGTGGAGGCGCTTGGTGGAATAGCCCTGTTTTATAAGTTTCTGCAACAATGTTTTGTGACGTTGATTAAAATCATCACATTTAACACAGGATCTAGCAAATGCTGCTAAGCGAGATATGTATACGCCATATGCAGGTCCCACTGGAATATTACTATCCAGAAAGGGATAGTTTACGATGTCGAAATTGTAATCATCTCTTTTGTCATAAAGTCGACGAGAGAGAATGCCCGCTTCATTTTTATAGAGATAGAGATCTAAATAAGATGTGCCTGTACCTACCACTACCCTCAAGGAGAGCATGCCCCCATCCCCAGGTCATTAGCCGCACCCTCTATCTCCCAAACTAGCCCTCGCCCGACCCTCATATATTGTCTTTGAGCATATATATCTCCAATATATCTTGGCAGAAGCTGAAATTTGTGTGTTGTCTGCAACATTGGGATAATTGCAACCCCAAAAGGTTTCAATTTATCAGGCACAGACCCATGTTTTTGTATTTGGTAAATATGTCCCTTGTCTGCATAATACACCTGGGCCTATCGTACTATCATACTATGCCTTTAACATTTTACATTAACCAACAATACATGTGCACATTTCCTTACACATAATTGAGAGCCACTTTAATGCTTCTCTTATCGGAGTGAGTGGTTGGCGGGTGCCCGCCCCTTTTATATCTAGTTGTCTCTAGCCAACTTTCCATATAAATAAACATGACTGTTTTCCCCCCAACTACTTCTGTTTCCCTTTATTGAATGCCCTTCATCTGTCCATACCGGAGATTTATATTGCTCATGTGAAAGGGACGGCAAGTTCACACTAGGCCGATGGGATCAAGTGTGGCCGTGGCCTCTAGTTCTTCTATGCATGCAGTTCATTGCTCCTACCAAAATTTAGTCTCTTGTTTTATCAAGTATTATTCTGTTTATTTGATATCATGTGATCAAGAGAGAACTTGCAGAGTTTTTTCTCTATCTTTGATTTTACGTGTTGTTGTTGTTGCGTTTGTCTTCGTCATCACAAGTCAAAGCTATGCACTACGGCTCTTTGTTACATATTAATGAGCTATCTTATTACCCTCTTTGTGTAATCAAGGGTGTGCTGAACAACAAAAGAGATCACGAGATGTTTATTAAGAAATTGTGCTATTCTTTGGAACACATTTTTCTGTTAGTAAATATTGCATTGTGATGTATTTTTCACAACCAAATTTTCCCATCGGTATATTGAATTAGACGTACAATTCAAATTGGGTTGAGCTGTAATTTTATTTTCTTCTTTCTGAGAAATTATTATTATTAGCTTGAGTGAGTTTATTTCTCCGAGAATTCTTTACAATTGCTCTCATTCGACAGCCCATGGGGTATTTATTGATCTTTACCCTGTCCGTGGTCGGGCTGATCAGGCCTGAAGTTTCTCAATCATCGGCCTGGGACAGCATAAGTCTGTTCCATCGGGCGGTCTTCTTGTTCTTTGTAAGTTACTTGCGTCCGAGTATGTTTACCGGTTACAGCCTTGTAAGAAGAACCACAGACTGCTCCTTAGCAATGTTTTTTCTCCTCGATAGCCTCGTCCAAACATCTTTTGGTCTACAGCGTTTATTTCATCTTAATCTTTATTCCGAATGATAATTTCATCTATTCCATTTGAGGACTTATGTGCAGTTTGGACCTCTAATAAGGGGGCGAGTCTAGATTGAACATTGTTTTGGTTTGGTCAATTCAATTTATGACCTTATAGTTCATCTACCGGCGAGAGACATCAAAATATATTTGCTCTCTTCGGGGAATTTTAAATTTTATTGAAGATCTTCCTAGTTTACGTTGGAAGTTTCTTTGTGTTGATTGTCGGGGATGTTACTACCACGGAGTAACGCTCTCGATTAACGCTGGGAACAATGAGTGTGTTCATCTCCTAGATGCATTTCAAATCTCATTACAAGTCTCGCATACTACGGCTGTTTTGTTTCGGACTCCAATGTGATTTTTTTTCCAGTTTCGACTACAGTTTTCAGATTCATCTTCAGTTGTTTTTCCATAACGTCGTTCCTGTTCTCCTCAACGTCGTTTCTCGTACATTTCTAAGGTTTTACCCTGCTCTTTTGTGAGCGTATATGTACAATAAATTGAACTGATTTGTAAGATTTTGGGAAAATCCCTACGCCGTTTCTCAAGCAACGCCATTCGCGTTTCGCATTACGTCGTTTCTGTTACACCTCGTCGACGTTCCATTACGCCGTCACGTGGTCCTCTTACTCCTGTACGTCTTTCTCATACATCTATTAGACGTTCCCGTACGCCATAACGCCGTTCACCACGTCGTTCTTTTATACCTCCTTATCAGGGTCGTCAAGTTCGACAGTTCCGGTCTCCATTTTTAGATCTTTTCTTCATTGTCATAGAGACTTCGGCGTTTGTTCGCCTGCACGTCTCTCGATGTCGGTGTTTTTCTAATAAGACGATTCGGTTGATGCGTCTTCTTTATCGCTGGGTTGACCCCCATCGCTTTGCGAGATGCATATCTTTTTATACCCATTCATCCTCGTTTTTGGCGTTTCTCCTACGATTCACCATCGTCGGTCGTCGATTTTGTGTGACAAGTCTTTCCGTTCGGAGTTAACATCGCCCTTGTATCACTTTTATAGTCTTGGCTTTTTTTTTCTCCTTCTTGGGGCTTTCACATCGAGGTTTACTTGCGGTGGTGCCCCTAGTGGTTCGATCACAGGAAGTTCATTTTTCAACTCTGTTATTCAAGCACAGAGAAAAAGTAACAGTCCCATTCTTCATTCAAATTGAAGAAAAGCCATATGGTGACAGAGTGTGACACTTTGTAGCTGGTGCCGTCAAGAATATGGTCAGATGTAGGCCAGTTTTGTTGCACTTCCGGTGGTCGAATTATGGGGGGAATTACCGTGGGTTCGTCGTTACTTTGGGGACAGGTTTTCGTCTCTCTCCATCAAGTGCTTCTTCCCGTATAGACCGTTGGACCAGTTTTAGACGTGGGCATTATAGTTGTTTTGTCATCAACTGGTAGGACTTGTCATTTCTACGCAGGACCTTAATCATTACGGTCGTATTCTAGTTCGGTCACTGCAGTGCCTTCTGTCTTATTACAGACGTCATCCTTCAATCCATTAGTGCTGGTATTGACGTCTCTACTTCCACCTATGTTTTTGGTGGCAGTTCCGCCACATCGTCATGTGGGGTGTTCATTTCCAGCTGATAATCTAGGTTGGATGCCAGACTTCACATCAATTAAAAAAAAATAAAATAAAAGACGATGTTTTCAACCAATCGGTCTTCCACATCGCAGCTCTATCAAGCGAAATGGGCCTATTTCGTCTCCTGGTGCCGAGAACCTGATGCCGATCCCGACTCTGTCTCTGTTTCCTTAGTAGCTGACTTCCTCCTTCACCTCCATCGTGATAAGAGGTTTCAAATCAGCACCATTGAGGGGTATCGTTCTGCTGGCTAAGGTTTTACGTCTTTCTGCCGGCATCGACATTAGTCTAAACGACAATATCTCTGCGCTCATTCGGCTTTCGCGTTACAGTCTCGCCGTACTCGCCAGCTGTTGCCGAAATGGGATATTGGTGTGGTTCTGTGTGCTCTGATTCGTCCGCCCTTTGAACCCTTACTGTCCGCCTCTCTTAAGGCTGTTGTCTACAAGACTGCTTTTCTGGCGGCTTTTGCTTTGGCGTCTAGAGTGTCTGAACTTCATGCTCTTGAGAGATCATCTATGACCTGGACGGCGGATTGGTCTCGCATTTCCTGTCGACCCATTCCTGAGTTCATCGCCGAAAATGAGTCTGTTCACCTAGGTCCGTGTGCTCGACGTTTGTACTCCATCCCTGCGTTATCAGACTTCGTGTATGACTTTGTAGACGACCTTCTGTTATACCCTGTTCGAGCCATACGCCAGTACGAGTATGAGCTGGCCGAATGGGTAGAGTCGCGAGAAGAGTTATCGTTTCTATCTCACTCGTACCGTTTCCGGTCGGGGCTCTCGTCGTCTATTATTCTTGTCCCTTCGGCCGTATGAAGTGCGTGACATTACTAAGAATTCCATTGCTTCGTGGTTGAAGAAGACCATAAAGTGGTCCTATCAATTGGCCATTGACGCTCCCCCACTACTATCTACTGCTTCTTCTCAGAAATTCGTGCCATCGCTACGTCATGGCCTTTATGGAAGAACTTGTCCCTCCATGACATTATCCAGTCCTGTGCTTGGACGACAAACTCCACGTTCACCAATTTCTATCTGAGAGATATATCAGTGCAATCAGTGAACACGCTTGGGCCGCTGGTGGCTGCCCAGCACGTGGTCAAGTAGCTTTTCAAAAAGAGGGGGGGGAGGGGAATTTTTCATCATCGCAGCAAGTCAGCCAGCTTGCTGTATCATCTCATCTCATCTCTCAGTCATATTATATGTCCACATACTACATGATCGCCTAAGAAAGGAGAGAGTTTAATCTTTAATCTTTGCCTTTACTGCAGATTTGCTTGTATCATTTCAGGTTGAAGCTATGACTTTCTTCTAGATCATCTCAGCTGAGTCACCTGCGGTCAACTCACAAGTTCAACGTACAAGATCTGACACTTTTGTGAGTAATATGTCTGTTTCAGGTAACCAGTGTCAGCAACAGGGACTAAAGTACAGAGTGTTGAGGCAGACGTAGAGTAGTCTCAGGGCATCCGCTGTCAACTCATAACAGACCAGTGTCGGCAACAGGGTCTAAAGTACAAAGAGTTGATTTAAGACGGCTTGTGGGCTGAGGGTGGTGTAAGTTGGTCACCTTGTATACTACGTAGGCGCTAGAATGGCCCTTCCGATACATTGCTTGCTTACGCATACTCACAAGTTGCTCCAGTGCCGAGTCCCTGCGTGTTGGTAAAATTGTGCACCACATCCACGATAACAGAGTTGAAGACATTCAAAAGATAAGTAACTTCTATTACTACTCCATAATTACCCACTGCGTCACCGACCAGGGGTCTTTTTGTTGAGAATTATTGTCATATCTGTGATCATTTAACGTCACCTAAGATAAGTAATAAGTCAGTTGGCCAGCTACCATCTCTCAAGTTATCAATTAAGGCCTGACACAATTGTGACTTTTAATCTTTGCCTTTACTGCAGATTTGCTTGTGTCTTTTCAGGTTAAAGATATGACGTCTTCTTCTAGATCATCTCAGCTGAGTCATCTGCGTCCATCCTAGTATGTCCAGTGTCAGCAACATGGACTAAAATACAGAGGATTGCTGAAGACGTAGAGTAGACTCAGGGCAACCGCTGTCAACTCACAACAGACCGGTGTCAGCGACAGGTACAGAGAGTTGACTTGAGACGGCTTGTGGACTGAGGGTGGTGTAAGAAGGTCACCATGTATGCTACGTCGGCGCTTTAATGCCCGTCCGATTCGTACATCGCTTACTTACGCATACTCACTAGTTGCTCCAGTGCCCGAGTCCCTGCGTGTTGGTAAAATTGTGCACCGCAACCACAATCACAGAGTTGGACACCATGTATGCTACGAAGGCGCTACAATGCCCCTTCCGATTCGTACATCGCTTACTTACGCATACTCACTAGTTGCTCCAGTTCCCGAGTCCCTGCGTGTTGGTAAAATTGTGCTCCACATCCAAGATCACAGCAATATGGATGAAGACATTCAAAAGATAAGTAGCTATCTTCTTAACTCCATGACTACCTACTGGGTTACCGACGAGATACAACACATATCACGAATCGTTAGATTCTTGGTATGTGCTTTAGAATAGGTTTACGAGAAGATTATTCTGTGAAGTCATGTGACGCAGTCAGTATGTCGGCACCTCTTCCCACTTCCCTTATATGTGTTGCCGGCATCATTGAAAACTGTTGACCGCTTCTCTCTTGCAGGAAACAAGCCTATGTTTATGTATACTATGATTGTCTTTTTGAATTTGGTGCTAATACTGTTATGTGGAAAATGGAATAGGTCTTTGGATTATGGACGCGGATATTCTCTAATGGACGACGGCTGGATTATGAATGACGGACTAGACGCTTGTAATTAGAATAGGTTTACCAGAAGACTATTCTGTGAAGTCATGTGACGCAGTCAGTATGTCGGCACCTCTTCCCACTTCTCTTATATGTGTTGTAATTTCTTGAGTATGTTTATGTGTATGTTTATGTTTATGTGTACTATGATTGTCTTTTTGAATTTGGTGCTAATACTGTTATATGGAATATGGAATAGGTCTTTGAATTATGGACGCGGATATTCTCTAATGGACGACGGCTGAATTATGGATGACGGATTAGACGCTTGTAATTAAGGTGTCTTGTTTGTGATCCTCTCAGCGGATATTCAGCCTGCCATTGAACAACTGCTGCAAGGCCGAGGTTCCCACCTCCATATGTTGGTAGTGAGGCACATAGCAAAGCAGGTGCAGGTTTGGGAAATAAATATAAACATTTATAAACAATGTTACTATTTATAACCAAACCAAACCTGCTTTGCTCAGATTGCCCTCCCATCCTTCCCCTCACTCCGCGGCCTTGTACACCACAGGTCTCGGTTTATAATAATGAGAAAAGAGGATGTGGCTACTGTGTCCAGGCCTTATATTTCCTGGCTGAGATGAGAGAGAGGAGAGCTCCCCAAAGGGGAGATAACTTTTGTTTTTAACTTCCGTTTTAACGTTTGTATTGTATATTCCTGTCGGAGATTAGGCACATAGCAAAGCAGGTCTGGTTTGGTTATAAATAGTAACATTGTTTATAAATGTTAAATTTTTCTTGCATGCTGTAATCCCAGCACACCACTCGCTTGAAAACGAAGTCTATTATATACAGTACAGAAATCACACAAACTAACGCAAGGCTGTGTCCAGGGATTTTTTGCAGGTTCCGATCCCAAACTTCCAGTTCCTTTTCGTAATTCATTATTGAGGGTTCAATTTTTTTTAGTGAATTTCGGCGCAAAGAGCCTGTGATCAATCACAAAACAGAGGTTTATTAACATGGAACTCAATACCCAGCTATGCAATCGATATTGAGTTTACCAGAAGCTTTTTCTATGAGTATTTTCTTCAGAAATCCTTTCAAATTGAACAACGACAACACTTTCGTTTTTGTTTCATTTGAGTTTTGGGTGCCCATACGTTTTCTGGAACTAAATTGGCTTTAGATGCAGCCCTGATCCTACTTGACTAATAAAAACAGGCTGAGGGGTCCATGCACCTTTTAGGTGCTTGCCTGCAATTCATGTCTTCTTAGACATGTGAAAGTCTCTCCGTCCAATGGGCGTTTTAAAATGGTGAAAAAACCCGGATTCGACCTACTCAATTATTGTAAAATGTTAAGGCCATAAAGTAGTCCTTATTTTCGCGCCCGCAATAGTTAATTTCGGTCTGTCAGATATTCACTTCCAGACACAATTACCTATGTAGTGTTGCACAGGCGCGATCAACCAGCAATTGTTATATTACAACACATATAAGGGAAGTGGGAAGAGGTGCCGACATACTGACTGCGTCACATGACTTCACAGAATAATCTTCTCGTAAACCTATTCTAAAGCACATACCAAGAATCTAACGATTCGTGATATGTGTTGTATCTGAGGTACGCTTTTATTGTACCTGTTCATGTGGCAACTTGGTGATATGACCACACGGCCCCTAGCACCGGCATAAGCGGTATTAGATACAAATCTAGAGAGCTATGATGGAAATGCTCTGACAACTCGTATACCGGTAATTGGTGAGCTGTTTCGCTGTGACAACTCGTACATTGGAGATTGGTGAGCTGTATCGTCGTCAGATGTAAATGACGGCAATTAACACAAAAGACTAGTCTGTAAGGCCCGATGTCGACCCAGCAACAACTTCCCACA
>JAVTVY010032313.1:0-152765 GCA_036873755.1 Hanleya hanleyi
CCGCCATCTTGAACCCACCACCTACCCATCCACCACCACAGCCGCCATCTTAAACCCACCACCCACCCATCCACCACCACAGCCGCCATCTTAAACCCACCACCCACCCATCCACCACCACATACCACAGCCGCCATCTTAAACCCACCACCCACCCATCCACCACCACAGCCGCCATCTTAAACCCACCACCCACCCATCCACCACCACACATAACCCCATGTGACACAATACTCGCTTCTGATTGGCTGGCGCGTGACGTCACAGAGGTCATATGCAAATTTCTGAGGTCAATAGACATTTAAATACGCTTTGTATACTACTGTCTGGCATCAGTGAAAATCACCATGACGTTTTGCCCCTCAAGATGGTACCAGTAAGTGGTCTAGCTCATGGACTACTAGTATCGTTCGGACATTCAAAGCAATACTCTCTCGAGTTTGAATCCTCGTCCCGCGTACTTCAAGTTAAATCCAATATTGTAGGTTTTGGATTGGAAGAATCACATTACTTTTATGGAATATGTTTATAGCCCACAATTTTACATTCCCATATGGTGAAACGTTCATATAGTTTCATTACATTCATCCTGGAAATATATATGAACGTAATTCCCTACGCTATACAACAGATGTCATCTCTTCTTTACAATAGGAATCTGCTTTGAATTTTCATTAGTCCATTGTAGCATCTAATAACATGGCGAGATCAAATATGAAATGGTCACCTCTTGCATACATATTCTGAAATAAAGAAAAGACGTCTGCTTGTGATATTAATATGATTTATAAAATTTAGTTGAAAATATCCGTCACAGACGTTTACAGCACCGAACCATAGTTCCAGAATTTGTTAATTTTTTTGCATGTTTTTTTTTGGTATTGAAATATATATTTCTATTGCAAACAGATAGGTATAATGATGATTGAAGCGGTGGAAAAGGGGGCGATAAAAACATACTTATCAAACTGCTTTGAAAAGTTGTCACAAATGAATGTATCGATACTGATGGGTTGATGAAATGTGGTGGAACAGTTTTAATGGAAACATTAATTTATTTCTCTGATATATCCCACTCGGAAATAAATTGTTAACACAGAATTTGACATGACAAACCATTATTGTTTGATCTAGTTCAAGTAGAAAGACTCGTTGATCCTGGTATAATGGTCTATATGAAATATTGTTTTTCAATCTAGAAAACTCATTACGCGCATGATGTCAATTAAATGTCGGAATTATTGGGTAAGGTAAGTATCCGTCATGTCATCGAGATAATTTATGAATATTGATATCCTGTGATGAAATATATATTCAATGGTACATTTGATTCTGCTGTAGTCATCATTTTCTAACAGATGACTAGATAGAGCTATTATATCATTACAGCTAGAGTCCCCCGGAATATGTGTGGGGTAGAGTCCGCCGGAATATATGTGGGGTTAGAGTCCCCGGAATATGTATGGGGTTAGAGTCCCCGTGGAGAATGTGTGAGGTTAGAGTCCCCAAAGTGATTGTCAATAAAGCGCTCGTCGTCATGTACCGTACGACACCACCACAAAAAAGTGTTTGTTGAATTTTGTGTTAGGGGGAGGGGTTTTACATGAGGGGTCGGAGAATAGGTGTGGTCATTGATGATAATCTTCAGTTCAATGAACACATCAATCAAATTATCCAAAAGTTAAATAGAAGTATTGGTGTACTAAGACGTATAGAACCTTGCGTCCCCAAAGAAACGAGATTTACCCTACATAATCCGATTGTCTTGCCTCACTTGGACCACTGTTCTACAATTCATAGTGTTGCAAATAAAATTGATATATCTAGACTCCAACGTAATCAAAATAGAGCAATTAGGATTATATTGGAATGTGGTCCCCGGACAAATAGAGTGGATATGTTAAAAGAATGTGGATGGTTGAGTGTTAGACAAAGATTCTATCTTAATAGATGTACCCTAGTTTGGAAGGCTATTAATGGCAATACGCCAAGTCATCTCAAAACAAGTTTCAAGCATGTCTCTGAAAAACATTCATATAACATAGTTTTAGTGTCTTAACTGTTCTGTCTTAATGTACTCATGTTATATTTGTTTTAATGTATGTCTTAATGTATATGCATTTTAGTCCTATGGACAAAACTGAGCAATAAATCTATCATATCATATAACACAAGATCTGCTCCACTAAATCTTTTCCGTGGAAATTACCATAAGAATTCGTTATCGGCTCTTGGGGTCACCAGCTGGAATAGCCTGCCAGACGAGGTAAAGCGCAGTAAAACAGACTTTTAAAAAACACTGTTCTAAGTATATAAGAATGTTTGTTGAACCTTTTTAATGTGATGTGTCCATGCACATACAGTGCAATACACTACTGTGCAGTATGTAAATCGTGATCATCAAGTAATCATTTATATAACCATTGTGTCTCGCTGTGATATTGCTTTATTTTATTGTTTTAGGTTTTTATTGTTTTTATGTAAATATTGTAAATAATTTGCACGGATGAAAAACAGCATCTGCTGATTCCTTTGCAATAAAACTGAAACTGAATCTGATGTGCTGGTTCGCCATTTTTCTATATTTGGCGCGCTTTTTCCACATAAACTTTTATGCCGACGGTGGCGCCCTCTGTTCGTTAATCGTTTGACTGTCTGGTGTTCGTTTGACTGTCTGATGTTCGTTTGACTGTCCGTTAATCGTTTGACTGTCTGATGTTCGTTTGACTGTACGTTAATCGTTTGACTGTCTGATGTTCGTTTGACTGTACGTTAATCGTTTGACTGTCTGATGTTCGTTTGACTGTACGTTGTTCGTTTGGTAAGCGAACGTTAATCGTCTGTCAAATGAACGTTAATTGTTTGGTAAACGAACTTTAATTGTTTGCCTGAACGTTGTTCGTTTGTCAAATGAACGTTAATCGTTTGACTCAAGCTTATTTGTTTCACTGTTGTATTTTTGGCGGTGTTTGCCTTCCATAGTTTACAGAGGGGTGGTTTGAGCGAATATGGACTTATACGATACTCTCTTAAGGATGTCCGCTGGTGGTAAATCAAAGTAATTAACTTTTTCAATAATGTGTGTTGTTGCATTCATAATTGTGTAATATGAGGAAAAACAAAGAAACAATATAGGTTGGTGTGCATTTTTTAGCTGCAGGCGACGTTAAGTGGACTGACCCATGCTCAATTTGATAACCCAGAAAACATAGGGAGTTTTGAAGCATATTAATGAAAAATTCATATAAATACTACCCGGTATTTAACTTTTTCTTATATTCTAACTGTTTTCAGATAATCACAATGTCTATCAAAATTTATCAAATTGGATGGATGTTGCTGTGCAAAATTCTCGGCTATAAGGCTTTTAAAGTAAATCCGTATCTCTTAACCTAGGGAAGGGAGATAACCCAATAGGAAAAGCAGGCAAAATGGCTGCCAAAGCCAAAAACAACCAGAGGACATCCTTAAAGCTCAAAGGCTTACTATACGACGAGGGTGACGCCCAGACCTTGGTACCACGTGGACCAGTGATGTCAGTAGTATATAAACCGTAGATATGTTGTACACGCACTCTGAAATATGCGCCTACATACAACCTTAAACACTAAGCCATAGGGGTGAGTGAATTTTCGGATGCGCATGGGAGATATTGGGGGAGATGTGGACCATACTTGGTTCCAATGTGTCGTGCGTGGTGAAGCTCTCGTTGTGCAAAACAAAACTGGCGTGATCTACCGATGATATGCGCATGCGCACTTGGGGAGCAGTAGAGAAAGGATATTTTCAACTGCTTGCATGCGTATGGTGTGGGCTGTGTAATCTTGGGTGCAAACAGTATGCAGTGTATAGGAAATCCACATCAAGCAGTCCCAATGGATGCATCACTGGATCATCAGTAGTAGAGAAAGCGCATATACCTTCGGCTGAGCACTCGGGACTAGGCGGCTACATACTCCCTTATACTCTAGTCCATAGCGGTAAGCATGTGGGGGTGAAAGAGCTCTCGTTGTGTACAGTGTACTGACCGTCACACTGGAGGAGTAGTAGAGAAATGGCAATTTCGGATGCGCATGGGAGATTTGGGGGGAAGCTGTAGTGTATAATTAATCCCATCAAGCGGATACAATGGTCGCATCACTGTGATGCTACAAGTCACGTGCCTGTGAGGTCTGCAATAGCAGAGAAAGCGCAGATTCGGTCGGTTGGACTAGGCTCATATATATACCCTTATGCACTAGTCCATATGAGTGGGCATGGTGGTAGAATGAGCTCTCGTAGTGTAGCGATCTGACCGTCGTAGGTCCAGTGATATGCGCATGAGCACTGTGGGAGTAGTACAGAAAGAGAATTTTCGGAGGCGCATGGAAATTTTTGGCGAGATACGGGCCAAACTTGGTCCAAATGTTGTCGTGCGTGGAGTCTTCTTGAAGCTCTCGTTGTGTGGATTAGGATTGGGATGGTTGGTCTGTTATACGAGCATGCGCACTCGGCAAGTAGTAGAGAAAGGACAAACAATGACACTAAGGCTTCCATTGTTGAAAGTTTCAATCGCGCCTTTAAAGGGCGCATGTACAAATATTTATTCGAGAAGAGTGATCTGCTCAACTGGGACGATGCACACTTTATAACCAAATGTGGCGTACCCCGTCATCCGCTGGTGTATGAACTGAGAGACCTTCAAGGGAAGCTACTAGAGGGGACGTTTCAGAAGAAGGAAATACAGCCCGTGGTAAAATCTACAAAGGACTACTACACCGTGGAACGCGTTCTGAGGACCGAACGACGGCGAGGCAACATCGTGCATCGTGTGAAGTGGCAAGGCTGGCTAAGTTCGTTCAGTTCGTAAAACGGATATAAAGCACAGGTCCAATCGAGTTGATTTGCTAATAGCTACTGCCGAAAAGGACAAGTGGGTACTGTGATCACCGTCTTACCCCTTCTGGGGGTGTTGTATTGGTGTGTGTGTTATAAAAGGTGTCGGCACATATCTCTCTACTAAACCAACCTAGGACGACGAACTCTTCAGGCGACATTGGATAACGGCACGGCAGGAATACAGACGCATACCCCTCCTCACCGGGATAGAACCTATCCGCACACAGCGGATCGTCCTAAACGTCTCGTGGGCCCGTATAAAATTTATGACAGAGGACGGGAGGGGAGGGGGGGGGGGAGGAGGGAAGTTGGAATTTGGGTTAATCTCACACTCCAAGTTATTCCCCTCATATGGTGACAGCCAGTTTAGTTGGCGGACGAAGCCGGAGTACCTGGAGAGAACCACCGCCCGTCGGCAAGTAACTGGCAAACTTTCACACATGCACCAGCGGGGCTCGATTTACGAGATAGAGTTACCACAGCAAAATATACTCCAGCCACGACGGACCCCGGAGGTCGCGTGTCCGACGGGCCCAGATAAGACGTGTTTCATTCAGAAGCTTGTTGGGCACACAAAAAACATGATAACCCCACCTACCGCCCGGGTCCTGTGGAGTTATGGAGAACAGCAGGCGGTGTATGCGACGATGCCCAACTTTGTGGAAGGGCTACCCACCCTGGCCGACTTAGAACGGACACGTTCGTCATCGTCGATGTTTTCATTGCGTAAACCGATGCTCAGGTAACCCAGCTCATCATCGGTGGCTCAGCGTCATCTCGGCGGGTATATGCTCATCCACCTCAAGCAAGTCACCCTCGATTATCTCCGACTACGGACCCAGACCTTTCCCGGCGATACGTTCATCAAGTTAGACCACGGTTCGCAGTTCGCGGTTCGATATTCGAGGGGACCAGTCATTCAGCCATTTATAACAGCGCCCCTTGCAGCGCCCCTGGCGTATGATTTGGGATATGAATATGCAAAGATACAGAGTATGATATTCTCTCTTGCGATGCAGAGTTTGGAGTTCAAAGTACTCATAATAAAAAAATACAGATTTCCATATGCAAAGAAATAATTGCTGGTCCCATCGAATAACGAACTGCGAACTGCGAACCGCGGTCTAACTTTATGAACGTCCCGGCGGTACCCAACAATTGTACCCGCAGAAAGGATAAAAGTGCCTGGATACGGTTAAAGATTCAAGATACAAAATGATTATGTGAACACACACAAAGCCATTCATCCAGCATGGTTATGATTTGATTGGTGGTAATATCATGGTTAACACGCAATTCTTGTTGATTACCTCTCCCGCTCTCTTTCTCTGTACTGATGGAATGGCACCGTATGCACCCATTTTTGCGTGAAGCACGGGTATAGGTTCATGGAAGCAAGGTACCTCTAACATTCATGTGTACCCCGATATTTCTCGGGAGATCCAATATGTGCTGAAATGGAAAAAGGGGTGGCGGGCGGGGGGACTACACCGTTTTTTAGCATTATGTCCGCTCGGATACGGAAGCATATACGCTCCGGGTGCTGAAGACAGTCCCTCCCGAGTTGACCCGAACTATTGTGCCTGGGGCGGATACCGATCTTGCATGTCGTCTGTGTGATGTGGTTAAATGGCAACGTCCCTCTTTCATCGGCGCAGAAGACCACGTTGCAACATAAAACAGACCCCAGTACAAAAGCGAGTCCGCCAAAGACAAGACAAAAATCTTACAGAAAGGCGGGATACTTGGTGCCATCTTAGCGCTTTTTGTTGCCGCCGTGTTAGGCCCCGTACTGGATGGACTACGGGTCGAGGATGGAGCGTACAATAAATGGCCCTGATAGAACCAGGCCATTTCCAAACCATGCAATTCCCATTCGAAGCCTACGAAGCCATATCGTTTTACATGAATCCGTCAGAGTTATCTCCCTAGTGTACAGATGGAGCAACGGCATCCGGGTGGTCGTCAATGGAAACCCCCAGATTATCAGACCGCAAAGGAAGAAATTGATAACACCGAACACAAAAGGCTCGATAATCGAATCGCAGTGATCACAGAACCATACAAACCGCTACATGGTGAAAGACATATGGTTTGTTAAATATATTCATGGATATTATCCATATTGGGTGAGATGTATGTATACCATGTATCTCCACAACTCGTTCTCTACCCTATACCCTCACTTTGATGACGTCTGAAAATTTTCATGGAATTTTTCCCAACATGTCGAGATTCATCCGTTATCATACGCACACAAACACACACCAACATTTGATTATGACGTGTCGGCCTTTCCCAAAACAAGATTAGACTTGCTCCAAAAGGTCAGACGGACGTTACTCTCAGACCCGCCATTTTGTATGTTTAGATTTTTTGAAAGAGGATTATAGCTTGGTAAAGGCTAGAGGTGTATACCGCATTGTAACAATAAAGGATAATATCCCTATTGTGATTGTTGTATGTATACCGTATAGCTCCCAAGTGATTCACAGCCCAGGCCCCTACCCACACTTTGATGACATATCGGGCTTCCCAAATGATGTTGAGTCTGCCCCCAAATTGATAACGTCACCGGGAAATTATCAGAAAAGCTCTGACTTGCCCCAACACGTTTCAGACGGAAGTCACTTGACCGGAAGCTGCGCAAGGATGGCGATGGATTAATATTGGCTTTTTCGATGAGTTTTCGTCACTCTTAGCGTAGGCGTCACTGTTACCTTTTCCGGCGAATTATTGGCAGTAAAATATCCCTAATCTAGCTAATTCGGCGACGCCCCCACGCAATGTTCCGTTGTTGCCTTGCTGAAATGTGTTGCCTGTAAATATTCTGAGCTTAATTTGTTAGTCGGCTAATTTTTGCTGCGGTTATTATCCTGGAACAACAATCATAGCAATCTAATGCTATATATAGCAATCTATAGCAAGATTAAGATTCTGGTGAATGCTTCTTAAAATATCCATCTGAGAGAAAATGAACTGAAAATTCCATGAATTTCATTGTCCTTAATCATTGATTCCTAGAAGTTCAATTTTGAGTATTTTTTTATTTAGTGTTTATTAAATTTTTTTTTATTCACAACCATAATTAGTGAATTTTACATTGTTTTAGGAAATCACTGGATATCGAATTGAATCTGTAAAACGTATAGAATTTTAGTTATAGAACAAATTTGAGGATTTTGAAAATTTGCATGTGATTATCGGTGGCAAAACAGCACTTCTACAATCCACACAGCTAAAATATGGTACGTAACATCCCCAAAAAGGTGATGTCATCCTCACTCATAAACAGTGATGAGTTTGGGTCATCACCATGTTCCATCATCGCCATTAATTGGTGATGGAAATCACCATTTATTGGTGATGGGATCTGGTTCTCATTAATGATCTGATATCTCCTTGCCTTTCACAATTGTGATGAACAGGTCCTATCACCAAAAAAATGGTAATGAACTGACCTCGTTCAAACTATAACCATTTTTCTGACTGTGTGCAATATGCAATGTTACTGGATTGTTCAAACATATTGGCAATGGATCTCGAGTAGAACAATGTGATGAATAACGGTACGATATCCTATGAATCGGATTTGAAATGGAACTGTTCAATGCTGTCAAATTGTAAAAAGAGACTAAATTTCTGGAATATTAATATGAAGGGACACATGACTATTAATGTGTTTATCAGTCGAGCCTATTTTCCTAAACAAATAGTATAATGCCCGGGCCAGGCTGAGGAAAAAATATCTGCTTGACAGACATACGTCGTGGGTGGAAACGTACACTGGTTGCCCTAATGTAGGCCTATAATCAAATCTATATATAGACTTCGCTAAACTTCCATCTCACGCAATGTGTCCATCTAAATTATGGATGCCATAATCTTCAAATAACATCGGGAATATTTTATGCATGAGCGACTTCTGTGGGCCACTCAAATATCACAAATTGACGTGTCATACACGACAATTCCATGTATAGGCCTATATCCACACCTACGATAATATTTACATGAAAAATCAATTGGCTATAACTTCCTCCGTTAATATTTAATATTGTATGGCTGAGAATCTTCTTCCATCTACACTACGCCTACTTCCGCCTACAACATGTAACTGTATACCTTATAGATTCACGCTATTGTGTACGCATGTTTGATTACCGTTGTGATGGATAAGAATGTCCTGACGATTAGTGTCCCTTTTCATATCCTTTTCTATTGCAACCAAGGACGGACACTTGCCCCAATTCTGAGAAAAGTGTCTTAGCTGGGTTAAAAGATAGAAACCGCACACTCTTATACCCACCGGGAATTCTTAGCCTACACACCGGTACTATAAGTAATGAAATAATGTGAGTGGAAATGCCATCAACAAAAATTATAAAAGAAGGGACCTTGGGGCAAGTCCACGTATAACCACGTATAGCCATTAGGATGTTTCTACGTTATTTTTACCCATGACTAGACAACCGACATATCTTCAACTATCAAATTATTTAACGTTCCATCAAGAGCACCTATTCGAGTTGGTGCCTGAATATGGAAACCAGAAAATTTCTACAGTTTGACATTTTCCCCTTCTATATACTCTTGTGCTATTATTACGTACGAATATATAACACAGTTAAAATATTGACAAAAACAATTTTGGAGCAATTTTTAATTTTATTTTATTTTTTTCAATAAGGTTGATTTCTCTCTATATATTTTTAAGATACTGTTAGTGAAAATTTGAATAAAGTTATAATTAAAAAAGTATTGATTTATTATGACTTCCAATAACTTTAGATGCTTTCATATAATACCCCATGGTTCCAATAAAGACAAAATAGATATTGTTGTGTAAAATTCTGTGTATAAAAAATACTAATATTCACATCGTTTCTCAAATATAATCACCAATATGTTCGATGACTTCAATCGGCATGTTTGTCAATTAATTTCTATAACAAGGTAAAAGCTATTGTTGAGTTTATGTACTTTATCACTTTAATAACCTATAAATCAGTTAATAATCTAAATGTAATATCACTATATTGTTTAATTAACAAACTCATGTTATGTATAAAAAATATCTGTTTATTTCTATTTGATAGTTATTACCTTATACTATGTATTATACTGTCTAATCAAATTATAGAAAATAACAAAACATAGAAGAAAAAATGTACCAAATTGTATTTGTCAATATTTCAACTTTGTTACACATTCGTTCGAAGTCATACTAGAAGAATATAGAGGAAGTAGGAATATTCCGAGGGGGAAATGTCCGCAGGGGGAGGGGGGGAGGGGGTGTCCGCAGGAGAGAAATGTTCGCTGTGGGAATATTGGTAAGGGGAAATGTCTGCAGGGGAGAATCTACGAAATCTTGAATCAGTCATTCTGAGGTTCTAGTCACCTTTCTGTCGATGTGAGTTATTAAATCTATAGCCAATACTCTATAAGCATAGAAGCCGGATATGCGGCTATCTCGCATTCTCGCACTTTCTCTTGGAAGAAGCGATAAGAACACGCGACGAGAAAACGCACCAACGCAAAACAACGACAATTAATGCGACCCGAAAACGCGATTCGAAACACAGTTTGTCGATGCTTCGCATTGTCCATGTTTCATTTTTCACTGTTTCGCTATTTCGCGTTATTGTGTGGTCGAGTTTTCGCCTTTTGGCAATTAACATTCGGTGATTAGTGGGGATACAAATAAAAAAAATGTCTACAATCATGATAAAACAAACAGTTTTCAAGTGTGATACTGAAGTTTGCAATCCCAAACAAAAACGGGATAATAAAGAGCATTTTCGATATTACTATAGAAAGCACAAGGCTCACGCCAGTCATCCGTCCAAAATTTGGACCATCCGATATTCTTCGCACAATTATTTCATGATACTCTTGAGAACAAATCCATCATTGTATGCGGTGATAAGAATATAATCCAAAGCTTCAATTTATGTTCTGATAACTGCGTCCATATATGGAATTCCCAAGACAGATTGGGAAAAGAATGATTAATATCCGGTCATGAGAACATAAAAGTGCGGCAAAATCCGCAGTAAAATCCGCTGTAAATGGCCGTTCTACTTTTCGTATCACCCAACTTGTATCTCCTCGTGGTCGAATCTTAGTCCTTCTGCTAACGTTCATAATGTTAGGCCGCGGTCCGCAGTTCGCAGTTCGTTATTCGCGGAGACCAGTCATTCAGCGACTCATAGCAGCGTTCCTAGCAGCACCCCTGGCGTCAGATTTGGGATATGAATACGCAAAGATATAGAGCATGACATTCTCTCTTGCTATGCAGAGTTTGGAGTTCAAAGTACCCATAATAAAAAATTACAGATTTCCATATCTGAAGAAATAATTGCTGGTCTCCTCGAATAATGAACTGCGAACTGCGGTCTAACTTTATGAACGTCTTCTACTAGCCTATCTGGAGCATTAGAAATATGGACGTAGTTATCATAGTGGGGAAAGGATAGCTACAGATCATAGAACCGAGGTTCAAGTTCAGTTCAGGGCAAAATGGTTAAGGTAGAAGCAAAAAGATTACGGAACGAGCAAAATGGGCCAACGAAGGAGCGAGATCAAGAGAGGAGCAAGATGAAGGGAAGAGCAGAGCCTGATGGCTACCCCGCCAGGGTTCGGATGATCCTGTATGATATCGATGACCAACGCATGACGGCTTGATGTATCCGGATCCAGCCATTCGTTTAGCTTTGCCCCCACGGGAAGTAGGCTGACATCCTGTTGATGATGTTACAGCCCCCCCTCTGTGTTAATCGACAATTCCAAATCTCGGTGCTCTGAGATGTTATTCTTTTCCTTCCTACCATCCTCAGCAGTGTTACCGTAATACCCAAATTCTCAGACTGATGGTTGGTCTGCGGGTCTTTTATACATTGCCATACATACGTACTCTAGTTTTCGGCAGAGGGTCATACGGTTGAGGGGTCTTTTATACATTGCCATACATTGTAAGTTTTCGGCAGATATTCCAGGCAGAACATGTCTTCTGAGTCAGGTGACGAGTCGAATCGAAAGACGCTTGACTGAGACAGGTAAATTCACCACACCGTAAAAACGCAAAAAAACCCCTGCAATAATAGAAACTGTTATCAGCATCAAGTCCACATAATGGGTGAATAACCCTCGTTTAATCGTTCTGTGACCAGACATAGAATCTGTTGTGTGACTGCCTGTCTTGGTCTGGTGATGAAGCCTTGAGAATCCTTAATGGCGCGCATAACGGCAAACAGTCTGGGAGAGAAGTTGTCATTAGAAGCGCATAAAGGATTCGGAATGTTGGCATGAAGGTAGTAAAAACGAATGCCACACAAATAAAGCTTGATCGTTGAAAGCTTGAGTTTCAGACGTTCATAGCAATGAGTCACAAATACTTTAAGCAGATTTCGGTTACGGGAGGTAACGCTTGCATGTGTGGAAGTTTGATATCTTGGTTCAGAATAAACATTCTGTCGAATAGCAGTATCATAAACCCTCTTGGTTGACTCTCCCCAGAGGCGATTCACTGATGTGGTAAGTTCCAAATCACGCTGCAATACTCTGGACAAGGATGCAGCTGTGCCTTCGCATCTGGTGCCAGGCGACGAAACCTCTGAAATCGCAAGCGTGACAAAACGTCGGATATTTCATTATCAACTCCGACAATATATGCCGCCATAATTTTGAAGTTACATGTTCCTGCTAACAACAACAACTGCGTAGTAGTTGCATTATTTGTGTGCACTTCGATCGTTTCCATTGCACGATATGAACGGTAGCTAAGTTGTCACAATGGTAGAGGACCTTCTTTCTGCACCAAGATTTCCCCAACAACAATGCTGCAATAACGATGGGGTACAGTCCTAAAAGGGCAGTGGATAACTCATCATTGTTTACTTGCTGTAATTCCACTGGCCATTCGATTGCAGACTATTTTCCCTGAAAATAGCCGCCAAACCCAACCGACATAGCTGCATCTGTGAACAGCTCCATGTCGAATGCTTTTGTGGTGTTCACAGCCAGAAAAAGGTGATGGCCCATCACCCGTTAATGGTGATCAGAACTGGCCATCCCTTTTATAAGGTGATGAGTTAGAGCTATCACCTTCAAATGGCGACGGTCATCACATTTAATGGTGATTATGTTGTCTCATCATCATGAAAAGATGATGACCTAAATTCATTTGGCCATCATTATTAAAGGTGATCATAAATAAGGGTGATTGCTCTAACTCGTCACCTTTTCAGGGTGATAGTTATCACCTTTTTCTGGCTGTGTTTTATTCAAGAAACCAGCTAAGAACTCACGCCACAGTCGCAAATCTGTTATCGTACTGGTGTTCATATGAATGCGATGATGAAGTTCCTTAACTGAATAGGCTAAGTTAATCATGTGACTGATGAATGCTCTGCCTGGATACACAACTGAACAAGCAAAGTTTAAATGACCCAACAATTTAAGCATGTCACGTTGGGTGACTTTCTTACGAAGTAAGAATTCATCTGTCATGCTAATGGTACGGTTTAGCTTGTTTACGGCTAATCTCGCCTGCATAGAACCAGTGTCCAAATCGATGCCCAAGTACTCCAGTTGTCTGATTGGACCTACACATTTTTTGACTGACAGTGGAATTTTCAGTTCGCTGAAGAAAAATGTTATTAGAACCATGCCACGCTCCCCGATTTTTTCGGGTTCTTCCGATGTAAGGTAATCATCCAGTAAATGTGTCACATGTGTGACACCACAATTCTTTATGATCCATTCCACTGCTGTAGCTAAACGGTCAAAAATAGCAGGGCTAGATCGACACCCCAAAACTGGTCTCTTGAAGACGTAGTACTGGTTCTCCTATTGCCCTCGGTGGCCTAAGGCGCTTCGCAGGTGACCGCTAGTCTCACACCGCTGAACCGGCACGAGTTCGTGCCCAGCTGGTCCATGTGTGGAGGTTTGTCAGTTACTTGCCGACGGGCGGTGGTTCTCTCCGGGTATTCCGGCTTCCTCAACCAACCAAACTGACTCACCATATGAGTGAAACAATCTTGAGTGTGACATTAAGCCAAATCCCACCTCTTCCCCATTTGATACCAAATACGTGCCATAATGTTTAAAAGCATCTTGTATGTCAACTTTACAGATCCAGGCACCTATTCCAAGTTTAGTAATAGTGTCAATGGCGTGATCCAGTTTGAGGTATCGGAGTGAATATTTGTCCTTATGAATAAGGTAATATATAGTGGACTCACTTCGATCATGTGGTACCGACAAACCAATATCTAAACTCTTCTTGCCAGAGTATTTGCCAGTTACCAAACTGATGCATGGGACTGATGCAAAAGGAAGTTCCTGATATGACCCTAACAAGTAACCTTTATGCACCTCATCCTGTAACAATTGGGCAATCACCACCGGTTATTTTCTGGCACTGAGGTTGTTGTTACGCGCCAAAGTTGACGATGGCAGTACTTCGACAACTACATCGAAGCCATTTGTTAAACCACCAATTCGATAGTCTGCAAGATCTCTATCGGGATAATTTGAGAGTTCCCTTTCCAAAGCGACAATGTCAATACGAGTTGTTGCCTTTGTCACATACGCTTTTACCACTACTAATATTATTGAAATGGTTGGTGTCCTCATTCAAATGTTTCACCCTCATACTCCCGTACTCGTCTCATTATTCAGCTCATTATTCATCTCACTCTGCGTTGCGCCGCGCATCCGTGATGGTTGTCGCGTATTCTAATTTTTTGCATTAGAATATAAACGCTGCGTGCGGTCAAGCTATTGCGGTCGAACCGGTTCTATTATGTTCGCTCGCCAGATAAATGGTGAATGGTAAAGTTCACCGGGATTAGATTATGTAATTGTGATTCTGTGATTCTGTGACGGTATATAACTCCCATAGGCTGAGACACTTCACGCCTTTGCTGTTGGAGTCATAGAGCGTCTTCACGACGTCTTGATTGTCTTTACAGATATGTGGATTATAAATTGTCACTATATTATCTCTTGCTAATGTTGTATATAATGCTTTTTGGTAAACTGGTATCAACGATTGATAGGGTATCTGACCGCCTCGTGTTGACTCTATAATACGTAAACTGGTAAATACGATTATTGGAGTATTTGTCTGCCTCGTGTAAATGTTCTTCCCGTTCATATATAACGAGTAATGTTTGATTAGGCTACTGCTTTATGCACGCCTTTGCTGTTGGAGTCATAGAGCGTCTTCACGACGTCTTGATTGTCTTTACAGGTTTCCCACCTGTCTATGGCGGATCTTTATATGGAATAAATTGACCAGTATAGAAAGCAATCCACGCCTCCATCTGAAGTTTCACCCGTCCAGTACACGAACTTTACACTAACCGTGACAATTGGCGCCCGATGGGGGATCGGTGTAAACAGATTTGGTGGTTTCAATGATATTGGTCCATGATTCCGTGTACTACAGAGTAACCTGTGAGCCAAGGTTATGGAGACCGGTGTCGGTACAAATTAGCATATCCGGAGGTTTGATCAGCATATTCGGTAACTGAAGAGCCATAATAGTTGGTGACCAGAGTGATCTGTGAAATCTGTATTTTTGTCATCTGCAGAATCTTACGTGTGTGTGTGTGTGGTGAAATTGCTGGAGTTGTGCAACAAGTGTTTACCTGGCTATTTCTGAGATGTTCATTTCTTCTGTGTGATGTTCTCGCGTATCGCGTGTGGTTGAACTATTGCGCTTTATACAGGACTCTATTCAGCGCGCCTCGCGGTCTGCCTGTGATATAGAGAGCGGCGTCATTGACTTTAGTTATTGTGTTTTCGTGCTCGAGTTACATGCAGGACTGCTGAACATTTGAACACTAAAGTGCAAAAACTGTTTGTGTCGGTGAGAGAAAGGGTGAGTGATATATATTTTACTGTATATGTATTGATGTATTTTGAATATCGCCGCTAAGACTGAATAGCTGAGAGGTCATTATTTCATATTTCTGCTGTGGTATATTATTGATCGTATTTAAATTAATTGATGTTTAACGGGAGAGCATATTTTGTCGGGTCTGTTCAGTAACGAGGCTAGAATTTGATAAGAAAGCCATGCATTGATTTATGCTTCAATTTGATAGATTTGTATACATTTTGAGATTGGGCATTTATGAAAATCGGAAACCCTCGGTGTACAAAATCGCTCGATTCGGTGTATTTGCTCTCGGGTACTTGCGCGTTTTACTCGCGGAACTGGTCTTGTTTATCGATTTCATATCGTCATTCATTAAACGTCATCTTCATCTCCTGTATCGTATTGTTTCATCGTTTTGCCTTGTATTAATATTTGAGATTAACATACATAAATATTTCAAATATTACACACATTACACGATATTTGGGAAAATATGGCGACAAACGACTGGGATGAACCTGTGTTGGTGTCTAAGGACAAGGAAGGAGAGAAGCGCGAGATCTCTTTTGCTGATGAACAGAAGATGTTCGATTATCTCGCGAGAACTGGCAAGTATAATATTTCTCGGAGTGGTGGATTCGGAAGTCCATCTAATCCTCGATTATATGCTCCTACGCAAAATTCGAATCCCCACACCTTCCAATTCCCCAAAATCTGTGTTTTCCGGATCTGACCCAGTTCCCAAAAGTGAATGTAACTTTGAACAGTGGAAGTTTGAAGTTAAGTGTTTAATTAGAGATGGCATTTATCCTGAACAAGTTTTGTTACAGGCTGTGCGCAAGTCCCTTCGTGGTGAGGCCAGCAGGTATTGTTTGTATTTAGGTGAGAGGGCAACGGTCAACATAATACTCGATAAATTTGGTACCGTTTCTACAGGTGAATCGCTACTCCAGACTTTTTACATGGATGAACAAAAAGTAGGTGAGTCGGTCGCTTCGTGGGGCTGTAGGCTGGAAGGAGTCCTGCAGTTAGCGATTGAGAAGGGTTCATTGAGTCAACGGTCGACTGAAGATATGCTGCGTACTAAATTTTGGACCGGATTGAGTAATGAAAAGTCCGCGACAAGGCACAAGTTCGACACAATAAAGGAGTACGATGCATTGCTTCGCGAAGTACGTTGTGTTGAAAATGAGTTGGATTGTGAGAAGGTTAAAACAGGTAAAGCCAAGATAACACAATTCATGCATGTTGCTACTGATTCATCTGATATAATTCAATCCCAGCTGAAAGAAATCTGCGACCGATTAAAGAGTTTAGAGGGTAAGAGTTTTGAAAAACTCAAACTAAAACAAAATCCGAATTTGGAGTCTATGGATGCTATCCTGCATAGATTAGATGCCATAGAAAAGAAAATGGATAATAGTGGTTATCGCTCTTCTGGTAAGAGTGGTTGTCGTTTGGGGCAGAGTGGTCAGTCACAGGTAGGGAACCCCCAGTCGAGTGTATATCCTGGTCCCCGAAATGACGGTAAAGCCCCCAGGCACCCTTTAAACTAAGAACGACCTCTACTGATGGGCAAGATGGAGGTCTAGGTAAGAACAAAAGCCCTAATGATGTGTTAAAAACATTAGTAGGCGATTCTAGTGAATCGGTTATTACTGTTGAGGGTGCAGAGTGTCCGTGCCTTATAGATACCGGTTCAGTGGTGACGACCTTGTCTGAATCTTACTATAGGGATAATCTGAGCTATTTACCGCTACGTTCTCTTGACGAGTTTAACTTAGAAGTTTGCGGAGCCTCTGGGAGTAGTCTCGCCTTTCTTGGTTATATTGAAGTAGAACTGTCGGTTCCTAGAAATAGTAAGATAATGACTGTTCCCGTCCTCATTGTACCAGATACTAGGTATAACTGTGTTGTGCCTATGATAATTGGCACTAATGTGTTAAAAATATTTGTTGATTGCAATAACAATGGAACGGCTGACCCCTGGAAATCGGCGTTTTCGTTCTTGCAGAACAACGGATACATCGGTACGGTCAAATCTACAAATACACGCCCAAATCTACAAATACACGCCCCTTGACAGTGAAGCCAAATGAGGTATTGTCAGTTAGGGGAATAGTTCATAACCCACCTGTAACCAACAAAGTTGTAATAGCGAACAAGAAAACACTACGTTGCCTAGTAGCTTGGTTGTCCGGCCGCGGGTTGTCAATGTAGGTCCACCTGGGTCCACTGCGTGTTTATCGGTTATGATTTGTAATATCTCTGCTAGAGTTTTGACTATTCCTCCTAAAACTAAAATATATCAACTTCAGACAGCCAATATCGTTCCACCGGTCGAAGAGGACTCTATGACGCGTCCCCCGCAGCCGCATTTTGCGCAGAAAACTTCGCTCAAGAATCTTGGGATTGATCTTGGAGATAGTCCCCTCGCACCTGCGCAGCGGAGAACTGCAGAAGACCTCTTGAGCCGATGGTCCCCGATAATGTCTAGAAGTCTCCTTGGCCTGGCCTGTACTTCTACGGTGACTCATACGATCAACTTGTCAAACAACCAACCGTTTAAGGAACCGCATCGCCGTATCCCTCCCGCGCTTTTTGACGAGGTCAAAGCCCACTTGGCAGAGATGTTGGCATGTGGTGCCATTCCTCAAGTCCTTACAATTCTAACGTGGTTCTAGTGCGCAAGCCCGACAATAGCCTTCGCTTTTGTTTAGACTTCCGTAAGCTGAACTCCCGTACGATTCGAGATTCCTACGCGTTACCACGGGTTGACGAGACTTTGGATTGTTTGGCTGGTAGTCATTGGTTCACTAGACCTACGTAGTGGATATTGGCAAGTGGAAGTTAAGGAAGAAGACAAACCAAAAACTGCGTTTACGGTGGGGCCCCTTGGCTTCTATGAGTGCAATAGGATGCCATTCGGTCTTACAAACGCCCCAGCTACGTTTCAGCGTTTGATGGAACGGTGCCTCAAGGACCTTCATCATCGTGAGTGCCTCATCTATTTAGATGACGTCATCGTGTACTCGAAGACGTTTGAGGAACACTGTCGACGCTTGGAAGCGGTTTTTGAATGTCTACGACAACATGGGCTCAAACCTTCAAAGTGTGAGTTTTTCCTCAACGAGGTCAAATATCTCGGTCATATTGTGTCCAAAGACGGAATAGCAACAGATTCCGGGAAAATTGAAGCCTTGAAGACGTCGCCTGTTCCAAACAACGTCAAAGATTTAAGGAAGTTCCTCGGTTTCGCGGGGTATTACACACGGTACGTCGCAAATTATTCCAAGATGGCGAAGTGTTTAAACGATCTTTTGGTAGGCCAGCCAACAAAGGTGAACGGTCAAAGGTCCAGGTCAAAGACACTAACATGGCGCTGGGATAAACAACATCAGGAAGCGTTCGACAACATCATTGATGCTTTAACGACACCACCAGTACTTGGTTATGCCGATTACAGCCTTCCTTTCACTCTTCATGTAGATGCAAGTGCAGATGGGCTCGGTGCCGTCCTCTACCAGAACCAAGATGGCGTTGACAGAGTAATTTCCTATGCCAGTAGAGGCCTGAAAAAGACAGAAAGAAATTACCCGGCGCACAAGCGAGAGTTCTTGGGTCTCAAGTGGGCTGTATGCGATAAGTTTAGCGATTATTTGTATGGTCGTAAATTTACAGTGAAGACTGATAATAATCCGTTAACTTATGTTTTGTCCACAGCTAAATTAGATGCCATCGGCCATAGATGGTTGGCGGAACTCAATACTTACGACTTCGACGTCAAGTACAAATCTGGTCCATCTCATCGTGATGCCGACGCACTGTCCCGTCATCCAGACCATACAGACGATTCATGGGATGTCCGATGCGACGACCGGGTAGTCCAGGCTATTTGCAGTGCACACGTGACGTCAGGGAATACGGATTCGTATTTCGAGACTCTGGGGTTTGAGGTTCCAGAACATACAGATCCCACACTGACTCATATCTGTTTACCTTGGATGTCCGAAAAAGTCGACTGGGTTAATGCACAGACACAGGATGAGGTAATCAATCGCGTTATCTGGTTTCTGGAGCGAAACAAGAAACCTACAACAAAACAACTGCTTCAAGAATCCAGAGAGGTGAAGGTAGTCCTCCGTGATTGGGATAGATTGGTTTTCCGAGATGACGTCTTATTCCGCAGGGTTCAGAAGGATGGAGTGTCCATTTACCAGCTGGTTCTTCCTAAAACATTTCAAGATTCTGTTCTACAAAATCTACATGATGACATGGGTCACCAAGGACGGGATCGGACGCTGGATTTGGTAAGAACGCGGTTCTTCTGGCCAGGAATGGCGGACGACGTAAGCCGGAAAGTGCGTTTCTGTACGAGCTGTATATGCAGGAAGACCAAAACGTCCAGTGCTAGAGCACTACTTGTTAATATAGAAACCACTCAACCCATGGAGTTGGTATGCATGGATTATCTGTCCTTGGAAGGTTCTAAAGGGGGGTTTAGTAGTATATTAGTAATAACTGATCATTTTACTCGTTTTGTGCAGGCAATTCCAACCAGGAATCAGACGGCGAGGACGACGGCTAGAGCTCTCTTCGACAACTTTTTCGTCCATTATGGCTTCCCCGGTAAGTTACATAGTGACCAGGGCCGCAACTTTGAGTCGAGAGTCGTCGAAGAACTGTGCAAAATAACAGGAGTTCGGAAGTCGAGATCCACGCCCTATCATCCTGAAGGAAATGGCATGTGTGAACGGTTTAATCAGACGCTACTCCACATACTAGGAACCTTATCCGAAGAACAGAAACTGGATTGGAAGACGTGCGTACCATCACTTGTCCATGCATACAACGCTACCACGCATGACAGTACCAACCGTTCTCCATTTTTCTTGATGTTTGGACGCCATCCACGTCTGGCAGTCGATACTTACCTTGGGCTTGATCCAAACGATGATTCTGGGGACACCACTGTGTATGCTGATCAGCTAAGGAAACGCTTGGATTTGGCATACAAGCTGGCGTCGTCAGAAGCAAGAAAGTCTGCGTCGAGGTACAAGTAAAATTATGACCTGAAAGTCAGAGAAGCTAATATTAAACCAGGAGGTAGGGTATTAGTTAAGAATGTGGGGTTAAGGGGCAAACATAAGTTAGCAGACCGTTGGGAAAGGGTTCCTTACCGGGTAGTTAAGCAATCTAATGTGGGAATTCCTGTTTTTGTACTGGAAAAGGAAGATGACCATAAAACTAAACGAACATTGCATCGCAATATGTTGTTACCTTTTCAGTCTCTCCCAGGTCCAGATCCTGCGCCACGGTCGCCTGTCCCAAAGTCTCGTGGAGTTAAGCAGTCCGACGCTAGAAGATGCGAGGTCCCGTCCGAATCCGGATCCTGTAGTTCAGAGAGCGACGATGCTGACGTCCAGGTAGTATTTCGTCCATCTTCGGTACCGAGAAACTTACGCTGGAATGCCTCAGTTTTCACGCCTCTAAGTACTCCGGAAAATGGTCGGACGCCTGTTACAACGCCTGGATCGACAACGTCTACTGCCTCTCGAGATGTTTCTGTTCCTTCTCCTGAACCAGAAAGAGCGTCACCTCTTCAACGGACTCGACGCTCTAATAGGGCAAGAAGACCTCCACAACGCTATGGAGAATGGGTAATGTAAACCATTGTTAAATATCGAGGACGATATTTCCCGAAGCAGGGGAGTATGTCACATACGCTTTTACCACTACTAATATTATTGAAATGGTTGGTGTCCTCATTTAAATGTTTCACCCTACTCGTCTCATTATTCAGCTCATTATTCATCTCACTCTGTGTTGCGCCGCGCATCCGTGATGGTTGTCGCGTATTCTAATTTTTTGCATTAGAATATAAACGCTGCGTGCGGTCAAGCTATTGCGGTCGAACCGGTTCTATTATGTTCGCTCGCCAGATAAATGGTGAATGGTAAAGTTCACCGGGATTAGATTATGTAATTGTGATTCTGTGACGGTATATAACTCCCATAACCTGAGACACTTCACGCCTTTGCTGTTGGAGTCATAGAGCGTCTTCACGACGTCTTGATTGTCTTTACAGATATGTGGATTATAAATTGTCACTATATTATCTCTTGCTAATGTTGTATATAATATGAAGCCGTAAAAGGGACATGGAAATAGGGGCTGAAAAAAATAATTTCCATGTCCCTTTTACGGCTCCGTAATATAATGCTTTTTGGTAAACTGGTATCAACGATTGATAGGGTATCTGACCGCCTCGTGTTGACTCTATAATACGTAAACTGGTAAATACGATTATTGGAGTATTTTTCTGCCTCGTGTAAATGTTCTTCCCGTTCATATATAACGAGTAATGTTTGATTAGGCTACTGCTTTATGCACGCCTTTGCTGTTGGAGTCATAGAGCGTCTTCACGACGTCTTGATTGTCTTTACAGGTTTCCCACCTGTCTATGGCGGATCTTTATATGGAATAAATTGACCAGTATAAAAAGCAATCCACGCCTCCATCTGAAGTTTCACCCGTCCAGTACACGAACTTTACACTAACCGTGACACCTTGAACTCGGTTGTACATGCAGTCAGCCCTTCTTCTTAGAGGGAGAGTATTAGAAATCGGCGGTCTGACAGAATTCCCCGATGAATTTGAAATTGAAACACACTTCCTTTCAGGAAGTTTTGCTGAAAGTAGCTGGATAGGGGCAGAACTGGTACCGGTGGAATTGATAGTAATGGTGGAAGATTGACCCCTTGCATTTGCCCTTAGATTAGGCCGCGTTTGAAATTTCCACTAAGATGATACTTATTCTCTCGGACAATCAGTGGACAAAAGGTAGCGAAATGGATTACACTATGAGATAGTTACAAGCGTCTAGTCCGTCATTCATAATCCAGCCGTGGTCCATTAGAGAATATCCGCGTCCATAATCCAAAGACCTATTCCATTTTCCATATAACAGTATTAGCACCAAATTCAAAAGTGTTTACCTTACATCCGGAGAAAACTTTTCTATATATGGCATCACCGATTTGGACCCATGAAACCTTAACACCATCTTCAACCAGATAGGCAGCCGCCTTAGATGAAAACTCTTTATGATATTCATAAAAGAGAGTACCTTGATAGCGGTTGCTCATATCTAAGATATGCTGGAAATATGTGTCCAGCTCAGCCCTCCTTCTGGGGGAATCGTCTGCACATGCAGAATAGACGTGTGACGGTCAAACGCTTGCATAAATTGAGTGATCGTCAATTGTCTAGTTAGGCGAATGTCCGTGGGTGCTTTAAATATTACCTGGGCATCATCAGTTAGGACTGACCTGGAATGGTGGGCAGAATCAGAACTGGGCAATAGCAAGAGGGCTAAATTAAAGACTTTTCCGTTCTGAATTTGCTCTATAATTGAAAACTCTCAAAATGTCTGATAATGAAATGACGTGTGAACAGTGCGAGCTGAAAAATGGAACTGGTCAAAATACCCTACCCCCCCCCCCCTCACGCTCTTGGGTTAAAAAAACTTAATGCTGACCAATCAGAATAGCAATTCTTATCCACCAGTTTCCAATTACCAGCTGACCCCCACATGGTCAGTGCATGATGGGGGCATGGTTAATATGTCCTATGTCCTGTGTAAACCTACCACAGTGCGTTAACATTGTGCATTCACATGTAGCAAACTGTCCAAACCGATAAACCACTCATATTAACTAGTGCTCCGTGTGCATCACGATATACAAGTTTCAAGTTTATTGCACAATCATACCGCAAGGGCTAATGGCAAGTACATACAAAACAATGTCACAAACACATATTAATTATCATTAAACAGTATAACTACAAGACAAGACAAAAAAAATACATGAACGAGTGAAATATAAAACAAGCGCTGGATGAGCGCAAAGACCTCCGTCGAGGCAACAGGGTCAGTAGGGGAATAGTACATCACTGAATAACATAGGGCCGGATGTCTAGCTCAATTTTGCATTTGTTGGACGTTAACTTCACCAATGGTAATTAACCTGAGATTGAGGGTGCCCCACTAGCATGTCCAGCTAGGGATGTGGAAGTCACATTCCCCGCAAATAATATTTCTTTGATTTCACGTGCTTGAAATATTGGGGTATGGAATAGAGTATATTGATGGAAAACCTGGAATACTGCTTGAGACATTAGGCCCCTTCCCACCCACACCTCCCCATGAGAGGACGCCCCCACCCAAATCAACACGTTAGCGGCAGAAATGAGACCCTGTGTGCCTAGTTTTACCAACTTGCTTGTGATTTTATGCTATAGACCCTACACATCAACACTTCATATTTTGTTTGTGTACAGTATAGCATCCTCATTGACAGAATCCTCTACAAAACACATCTGATTTTACCGACACTCCGTTCTGATCTGTCTCAGCATGATGTGCTGATTCAATGAGCTCGGAATAATTTTGTATACTGGTGTTACAGGTCACCTTCACCATAATGTATCAATTACCATGGACTTGTACATGTATCACATTCATATTGAATGGTGATGGCTGATGAGAATATTGCCCATATGGAACAAATGGATGGATTCCAGCGAATAAAAAGTTCATGTTAATCATAAACAACATACAATTAATAATACTATCAAATAATTATGTATATTCCTTGTCGACATCAATATAATACAGACAATATTATGACTGAATCAGGGTAACAGATATCCAAGGGTATATATGTCTACACTAAACTGAAGGAGATCCTTGATGCGTATTATATTATGTTGTAAAACTTCACTTGCTAATCTCGATTATGTTGCTTATTGTGAAAATAAATGAAGTTATGAAATTAAATTTAGTATGATTGCCCATTACCCTCAAATCAGAAATATCTTCAGCAGCTGAAGTTAAGCCAATCATAACAATATACAACACCATGGTATTGTTGTAATATCACCCAGGTATTGATCTTTGGTTAAGAATGTAATGAGATACATATACCTGTTCTTTGTGTTATTCTGTATGCAGTTCATTCTGTATGTATTTTATACATGTACATATACCAGAAATGGAATTGAAATTTGAATAAAATAATCAAAATATGTTCGGTTTTCACCTCTACTCAGGAAATGGAGTCTTTGTTTCTAGTTCAGCTAAATCATTTCAGACACATTCAAGTCCTCAACTGGTCAAGGGAGATAATTTTGTAAAAAAAAAGAAAAAAACAACAAACAAGTATAGATCCACACTGGCGCAGACCAGAAAGTTTTATGACCTTTGATGATATTTGTGGAGCATGCTGCAGGACTTCAACTTTCATGAATCTGATATTATCCACACAATCCCATTTTACATGATATTTTTGGCATAGCACCGATAAACTAGATCCCTTCATTTATGTGGTCTAGATCCAGGAGCTATTGGGGGCTGCAGGTTTTGTAAAAGTTAGATCCAATTATTCTGAGAGAAGGAATGAAGTCCGGCATGGTTGTTTTAAGTTAAAACTGGGCATCCTTGAAAATGTCTGACCGATTGACACATGTATCACTCTGCCGGTGGTCATTACATGCGTAATGTTTATTTCCTGAGAAATCAGCTTTTCACCACCTCGGTCATTCCACACCTTTCTGACACAGCTGAACCAATCAATAGTCTCTTTCGGTTTTTCCATTTCATCCAGTACATCCATTGTGTAACAGTCCTGTTGCATCTGATATCAGAAGTGCTAACCCTACAAGTTTGAATCAATTGTATACATATTTAATATCAAAACTCACTTCATTGAAAATGTCGATGGCCTTCATTATATTTCATTCTTTCGTCATACACAACAAGATGAAATCCATCATACCAGTTCGCACCTTTCATACGTGTACTTAATAGAACTGGAGCCTGACCATGTTACAAGAATTTGCAAAAGTATGAAATGAGAACTGAGTACTATGAGAACTTAATCCAATCTATGAGTGATCAATAATATGAATTCTGAAGAACGATGATGGATCTTGACCACTGGTTGGATTGGAGTTCATGTTAGTGGCATGAGCATGATAATAATCCAGTATATCATAATCTAGAACAGGATTGTTTATATCAGTAACTTCTCTATGGAGCAATATTTTGACAAACGAAAATTAGATCACAAAAGAGAATATGTATACTGTGTTTGAGAAATATTTCTGCCTCCCCAATGGAAGGCGAAATTTGAATGAATGGCCTGTGTTGTCAGTGTGTCTGATGTCCCCCTTGCAAAGACAAGAAAATTTTCTATGTAATTTATTATTTATTGATATATTTATTGATTTTCTTTTTGTCTAATTGTCTTCTGTTCAAGTCATTTGGCATTGGTAAAACCTGAAATGTATATCATGATCTCCTTATTTCATCTAGTGATACTGTCTGTTTGGTTCCAGATCACGGGGCTGAACAAAGCATGTGAAATGTGATCGTATGGCAAATAAATGCCCAGTGGTATGTCCAGGGCTTAAAACTAAAAAAAAAAAAAAAAAAAAAAATGGGAAAGGTTCCATCCATGCTATCAGTCAAAAATCTCAATAATGTAGGCCTACATGTGGAATGTAGACACTCCTTTGTTTCAGCTACAATTCAGAATATGTTTTCAGAATATTATCAGGTTTTAACAAGCAAATTATTCTTCATCAACAAGTGTCACAGCACACAATGTGGATGTCACTAAACTGTTAGGATAAATGAAAAGAAAAGTATATATATATTATTTATCAGCTTTATTAAATAAGTTTACAGACTCACGCAGGTAGATCAATTTGGTGCTTCTACAAAATCAAACCATTATTCAACTGCCAAATGCCAACATAAATACTCAAAATATTCTTCATCAACAAGTGTCACAGCACACAATGTGGATGTCACTAAACTGTTAGGATAAATGAAAAGAAAAGTATATATATATTATTTATCAGCTTTATTAAATAAGTTTACAGACTCACGCAGGTAGATCAATTTGGTGCTTCTGCAAAATCAAACCATTATTCAACTGCCAAATGCCAAGATAAATAGCCCCCCCCCCCCGGAAAATATAATTTATCAGCAAAATTTAGAATAACTGTTTTTAAACAACCAGGCTGGTGGATATCATCAACTATCAAAAAAAACAGGGCATCGTCGATTGTGCTGTTGTCTATCAGTGAGTCAGTCAGTTTGATATGCAACAACTTGGTTGGTTTCGACATAAGTCATCAGCCGACAAATACTTTACGATATATAGAAATGACGGGTGGTGTACTATGAATCATTGAGTTGTAATGACATCAAATGGCGACAATAAACTTACAGAAAAACGGCAAAAAATCGCATTGTCCGTCTCTACACGCTGGAGGGCCGCCATGTTAAATCTCCCGGTGTATGGGAGGACAGGACCGGATAGCTCTGGTTTCGAGATTGAGGTGGAACCCGACTACAGAAGCAAGGCCCACTGCAATGCATTGCAATGGGGAACCCCATTATTTCAATTGTGTCCAAGGAAAAGTGCCTCAAGATTTCGTCGGGAACCATAACAATCCCTATTGGAAATACTATGAGTCGTGGGTTCCCCATATGACAATTATTTGGCGGGAGATTTCACGTTGCGCCCCTAGACCTCCGTCTAATCGACGGAGGTAAAAAACATAGTAGTGGTATGGAAAATAGGGAAGAAATATATATTTTATATGAAACTCCGAAAATCTAAAAAAAGGTAAGAGTAATTGTGGATTGAAGTTCTGGGGAGATAACTTGATTTACTTCTGTTTTTACTTTTTTTTATTTTTCCTCTTTTAATATGAAATATATATGTCTTCCCGTATTTCCATCCCCTACTGCTACTACCACTGAAAGTCCAGTCTAATAGAATAGATCTTGTCCCCCATTCCAATCTTCTCGGACAAAAATATCAGTCTTTCGCCGCGACTGGAATTATTTTCAAACTATTATACTGAAAATGAACAGAATGAATCTACTGTCGACTGAAAAATAATCTAATAGTTCCTAATAAACTTGAATTTCCAATCTAATAAATCCATTATCAGTGATTGGCCACTAATTCAAATTTAATTACTCAATTACGTTCTCGATGATAATGAAGCCAAACCAAATGAAAATGAAGTTTCAAACACATATCAAGAAACCTGCCATGTCATCCAGTCGTCAAATGCAAGAAAGTTTACCCCGCACTCACATGCATTATTTTTTTTTTTTTTATTTTGCTAATCATTTGCCGTGTCCTTGAGAAAACATCATACATCCTGAAGCTATTAAACAATGACGATATAAGATCATATAACCCCTCTAATAAAAGCTGCTCACAGATAATAAAAGCCCACATCTATACAATCATCACCCACGAGAAAATCATAATTGTTTATCAGCCGTGATACACCCACATAGAGTCTACCCCGGATATTTGTCCCGAGGGAATTCTAGCCAGTGAAAATAGAAACCATGACAACATAGGTAAGTAATTACTTGAGCAATACAAAATTTTCCTAGCACGCGAGACGACAATTAACTTATATATATAGACAGCATTATTTTATTACGTAGGTCTACATCAACATCATTAAAACATCATATTGTTGAAGTAATCTGCTATTACGATCGACATATAAATCACCTTAAAATGAAAAATATAACCAAGGCCAAACTAATTCGTAAATTGAAATACATAGTGCTGCATGGGTGGTGGGTAAGTGGGAAGAAATAGGAGAGAGGAAGATTACACTCTCTGCTATCAAGCCTACCTGACCGTTGGGGGGAGAAGAGCACTTTCTGCCCCCCCCCCCCCCGTTGGTTTTTTGCTTCTTTCTCCGAAACGAAAAACAATTTAGAGCTGAGATTCCGTGACTTTGTAGATTATCATATTGGGGTCAGTTTGAGCCTATTCGCATGACCGCCCGAACAGAGGATCATGGGTAAATTCAAACTGGCGGTCATGTGGGGGGCCAGAAAAGTCATATTTCCGTCAGATTTCTTCAAAATATTTGCTTTTCTGCATGAAAAAGTGCGTAAAACTCATTTGATTTCAGATTAGATTATTATTTACTCATTTATCATGCAGCTTTTGCGAAGGAAATACATAAATAAAAAATTCGAATAATGTGACCAACCAAAAAATCGTGCAAAAGATGCATTTTTGAAAATGACGTCACTGTGACGTCATCATGGATTGTTTTACATTTCTTGTAGAGCTTGACCCAAAGTTATAGTGTGGTAAGTTTCAGCGCTCTAGCTTTAAGGATAGCGAAAATTTACAGGGGACACTCCCCCCCCCCGCCCCCTCCCTTATCGCCAAGGCCATGCAGTTTGGTTTAAGGCAGAACAGGCTACAGTATCCCTAGAAATGAGATTTTCGACACCTTATCAGTTTTTGCTCAATTCAATTGCAATAATTGAACACGTCAAAACGAATTATATATTTTCTTAAAGCTATTCATTCATTGAATGTGAATTTAGTGACAATTTTGTTCTTCTGATTATTGAACTGACTTATTTGAACGCTATCAACTTCTAAGGTATTCATCAAAGATACTTTAGATTCGCACAATATACTTTTCAAACGAAATTAAGAGTATCTCTTATTTCAACTTTCGTAATGGAAATGATTTTATGTCAGTTCAAGGGTCAGTAATAACAAAATGTGACATTCTTCCACTCTTTAGAACGGAAGCAAAACAATGAGGCGTGCTTATTTTGCTTTAAATATGTACAACGCTTTGTCAAAATTTCATGACTTTATACAAAACAGCATAGGAGATCAGTATCAAAAACGTTATAAAAATTAAGGTAGTCCGTTGGTGGCTTTGGGCATTGGGAGCCATTTTCCATATTTTTGCTGGTTTCCCCCATTGGCTTCTCTAGGTTAAGAGATAGGGATTTTCTTTAAACGTTCATCTCGATAGACATTGTGATTATCTTCTAACAGTTACAATATAAGAAAAAAAAAATACTATTCATATGATTTTTTCATGAATATGCTTCAAAATCAAGGCTATTATTCCCTAGGTTTTCTGGGTTATTCATGGAGCATGGGTCCAAATGCACACCAACCTATATTTGTTTCTTTGTTTTGCCTCATATTACACAATTATGAATGCAACAAAACGGACGTTCTTAAATGAGGAAACGAGCAAAAAGTACGGAGAAGCGATTTCCTTCAGTTTATCACTGGTCGTTTCTTCAACCAAGTTAAGCGACGTATAACCCAACCTAAATCTTACCGAATTTTGAATACTATTTGTTAAAATCTTTAAAAAAGTTAATTAACGTACTTGATTATTTGACCACCATGTGGTAGATAAACAAGTGTGGATCAACAAGCTTATCGACTAATCTTGTCTGACAGCTCAATTCAACAGCTAATTTTCCATATAAAGATTTACTTTTTATGATTTTTCTTTCACAAACACATAGTAAATAATGTATTTTAAATATTTAAGAAAAATGTTGAAGCTTTGAAGCTTTTGGGTATACTGGAAGCTTAAGACATGTGACAGTATTGAACTAAGCGTAAGACTTAATTTCCCGAAATAGTCCGACCCCGTTATTGACGGTTGCCTTCTTAATATATGCATTCTGTATAGTGAGGTGGCTTAGAGAAATTATATTTACGTAAGTGACAAAAGCGTGATTTTTTCACCAAAGGATTCCCTAGGGTCACTCCCTTGAAAAATCTGTGGCTGCAAAAACACCTCACAATTGTGATGTCACAGTGACGTCTTTTTGACGTTTATACTTTAAATGTATGTTAAAATACAGAATATCGTCAAAGTAAGGTTCCTGAACTAAACCACCACGGATTTTCTAACTGTAACAAGCTGTGTACTCAACAGATGTAATTAAGAGTTCAAATTAGTAAAAAATTTCAGACTGTATGGTGAAAAAGAGGAAACGAGTAGTATAGAAAGCAGCAATTTTGGGGGTGCGTGGGGTGTGTTTGAGGGACCATCCGTGGGCCGAATGCGTCGTGTGAGGTGTCAACGTGAAGCTCTCGTGGTGTAGGTCAAGACTTGAGGGATGTCCATGTCATCTGTGACGTCATTGGTGACGTCATCAGTAGAAGTAGTACCCAAAGTGGGCATGTTGGGAGTGTGAAGGAAGGTGTTTGGGGTAGAGATGGTCTATCTGTGGTCCGAATGTGTTGTGTGGGGTGTCAAAGTAAAGCTCTCGTGGTGTAGACCACGACTTGAGGGATGTCTATCTGCGACGTCATTGGTGACATCAGTAGGAGTAGTACCCAAAATGGGCATTTGGGGAGGGGGGGGGTGAAGGAAAGTGTTTGGGGTAGAGATGGACCATCCATGGACCGAATGCGTCTTCTGAGGTGTCATCTTGTTAAACGCCACGTTAAACGCTTCAACGCCCTGGTGAAATAGCTCAGAAGCTCTGATTTTCTAGATATTGCATGGAATTGTCACTAATTCATCGAAATGCAGTGACGCCCGTCAACGCCCACTGTTACGCCTTAATTAACGCCGTATCTGTACGCCTTAATGCCCGTCTGGACACCTTAACGCCTTATCTAACGCGCATAGACCAGTTAATCGGCGGGCTGGGAAAGTAACTAATCAGTGCAGCCATAAGAGCATTCACGGCGTACACACCGCGACATGTAAAAGCATGCAACAAAATGTAGCACTATATATGACTCATTATGTCCGTCATAATCTACGTTGGTCGGGATGGCTGAGTGATCTAAGGCGCCAGTCTTAAGTGCTGGTCCACATAGGTGGGACGTGGGTTCGAATCCCACTTCCGACACACACCTTTTTCGTTATTCTTCGCTATGTTGTAAAACCATTGTACAAATATAGCACTATATATGAATCAATATGACCACGATAACCAGCGTTGGTCAGGATGGCCGAGTGATCTAAGGGTCCAGTCTCAAGATCTATGAAATTGTCTTCTCCGGGGTATGGGTATACTGGTCTGCACATGCGGGCATGGGTTCGAATCCCGCTCCGGACTCGTACCATTTCACTGGTCACACGGAGTCATAGAAATGAGAATGTTGTTGTTGAGATAGTGTAGTCTCTCAATTTCGGGTAAATAAAAGTCAATGGAAGTAATCCATTTTAGTAGTACAGAAAGCAGAAACTATCAGGGTTAATTGTTCCTGGAATTTTCTGGAATATCCCTGTTCTATTTATAGATCACTTGGGAGTAGCAGGCAAAGGGGAGTTTCGGAGGTGCAAACAGGCGCGTATGGAGAGAGGTGGCCATATTCGCTCTGGCTACCTGGTAGAGTTACCTCAACGTATCCGGAAGTGACGTCACAGAGGTCATATGCAAATTCTTGAGGTCAACTTGGGGTCGCGGGGGACCAACGCCTCGACGCCTATGTTAACGCCTCAACGCTTTATCTTAACGCCATAACGCCTTAGCATAACGCCTTGACGCCGTAATGCAGACAAATCAGAGAACAACAACAACAAGGATGACAGGTCAATCATGTTATTAGCCCCTCCAGTACATCATACCCACGCTGGGGAATCCGCGTTGGGTATGTTTACAATTCAAGTAGACTCTTGTCCAATTAGAAGCCGTCGTTTGAGAAAGTTTCATCTTCGGCCAGAGTCGCTTTTGGCCTAAGCGACGCCGGGCAGGCCAGGATATTGTAACGGCAGCATGTCCTGAAAGACTTGTTTGTGCATTTGGGGTGTAGTAAGTGAAGTGGTCATTCATGGGGTGCGCAGAGATATATTTGAGAGATTGAGGTACTATATCTCATCCAAAGATGGAGTATAGGGTGTCGTCTTGAAGCTCTCGTTTTGTAAACCACGACTTGGGTGATTCCCATGTCATTTGCGACGTCATTGGTGACATCATCAGTACGAGTGATAGCGCAATTTTGATTAGTCGACCAATACATATGGACTGATAATCCCTATATGTACAGACACCACCACCACCACACACCACCACAATTACCACCGGGCGTTGACGCCCGTCATCATCCGGTGGTGGTGGTAGCTCCCGTAGGGCGGAGCTCTTGGAGTCTGAGCTTGGAGCTCATGGAGTGACGTCATCGTACGCATGCACACTCGCCTGTACCCTATAGGGAAGGGTCACGGGTCTCTGCTGTTGCTGCTGTTGCTGCATCCAGGCCCAAACCTGAGGATTCGCCACCATTTCTTGTGGGACGTGCTTGTCTTTCAACTCTTGGACAAACGCCCATCATCCTTTAGGGTGCTATGACCTGCGTTGATTCTGGACCAAGTGTTCACATTTATCATTCCAGTCCATGTCGAGCAACAAGCCAGTCTTCATCTGGAAAGTGGTGAGTACGCTCTTCATGAGTTCACGTGCGACCCGCTGTGGGGCTGGTGGTGGTACACCTGATAACAGCGGCTGAGGGTAGATTTTGTAGGGGTTTACACCCCCTGGAGCGCAAGATTGTACTCTTGCACTTCGTCATTGTCGAGTAAATTCTGCCGTTGTGGAATCTGGCTCATCTACCCGTCGAGCAGCGGGTTCAACGTTTTCATAGTCGGTGGGATCGCGTACGGAAATTGGAGGATTTGATGAAGACGTGGTTCGAGCAGGGCTATCTTCTCCCGTATGTGCCATCATCGACCCAAAATTCCATCCAGTCCGGGCCTAGAATGGATGCAGCCAAAGGCTTCCAGCGCTAACTGCCTCGACATGTTCAAAGTTGAGGCTTGTCTCTCGGGTTTTTTAACACCGTCAGATATCATTCAAACTGATGTTCTGATGCTCTCTGTTTTTGCTAATAGATTCTGCACGATGCAAATGACGCTGACCCGCCGATGATGACTGCCTTTGGTAAAGAGCTGGGTCCCCCGTCCATCAGTTTTCGCCAAGAGACAATCGATGACAACCAACATGTCCGGTTGCATGTCCTTCCACATATATGACGTTGGGTATCGTCGCATACGCCAGCTGCTGTAGTCCGTAGCATCACACGAACTACGCTGGCAATGGATTGGGAAATCATGCTGTCAACGATCTTATGGAGAGGTTACCTGTCCCCGTTGGACCCGCGATAGGGCAGGCGAAGAAATTTTGCAACTAGGAGTCCATGGATGTAGTTGAATCTTTTGAGGCGGTAACTTGCTGTCGTTTGATTTGATTTGATATTTTATTTCACCAGAGCATAATAGGGCATAATTTACGAATATACATGATAGGCGGGATGAAAACCCCAAGGGGTTTGTTTTATCCCAAATGATATAAAATTATATTGATCTATAATACCGGTGCAAAGTGGCAAATAAACATTAATTCATTTTTAAGTAAAAAGGCAAAAATTGCAAAAATATAAAATCAAACTTCCAACTTCCACTATAGCTGCTGAAAAAGCACACAGCTAAAATGAAACTAGAAATCAGCTGTCCCTTTCAATAAATAAGATTTTAAATGGAATTTAAATAAGGAGATAGATGTACAAGATTTGAGCTGGAAGGGTAATTTGTTCCATGTTCGGGGACCTTTTATTTTTGAACTATAACATGATAAGTTAATATTTGCTTGCCTAGTTGGGTAGCTGTGCACATGCGATAATTTTGTAAAATATACTTGAAATAGGATAGGTAATAACTCGTTGTGGTTATAAAATTTATCAACAGAGAGTAAAATCTGATAGTCATTTAATTGTTTCATAGATAAGATTTTCAATTTGAGAAATAAAGGTGCTGTATTTTCGAGTTAAGACGAAAATGTAATTAATCGTATAGCCTTTTTTGCAAAATTACCAATGGTTTAAGATGTGTAATGTACGTGATACCCCAGATCATATTACAATATGACAGGTATGGAAATATCAGAGAATAACACAGAATGTAAAGTGTTTTTTTGTTGAGGCAATCCTTAATATGGTGCAGTATTCCAATATTCCTATTCAGTTTTTTCCGGATCTCTTCAATATGCGTTAGCCATGCAGTTTAATCTGTCATTAAAAAATACGCCAAGGAATTTAAATTGATCAACCTGCTCAATGTTATTTCCAGAAATAAATAGTTTTGGTGTTTTGGGAAATTTACATTTCTTAGTAGGTTTTATAAGCGTGAATTTAGTCTTTTTAATATTCAAAGAGAGTTTGTTACTTGAAAACCAATTGCACAATTTGTTAATTTCAAGAGACATATTCTCAAACAGTTGGTTTGGATCGTCGTCTGAGAGAATAACAGATGTATCATCTGCAAAAAGAATAATTTCTAAAATATGGCTAGCTTCTAAAAGGTCATTGATATAAATAAGAAAAAGTATCGGACCCAAGATCGAACCCTGCGAAACTCCACATGATAACGGTTTAAATGTTGATAGTATTATTATATTGAGTACATTGGGTACGTGATGACAAATAACTTCTGAACCAGTCATTAGAAATTCCCCGATAGATCGGGAACTACACCGAGTCTGAATGATAAGTTAGTAACATGACATAATGGTAAATTAATCAGACTAAATACAGATTTGACAAGCGAGATACGTACGCCATCAATCCCATAGCCGGAGTTTTCAAGTTATTTACAACGTCTGCCATATCCTTCGTAGTACAGTGTTCCAGATGAAACCCATTGACATGTCTATTCTTCAAAAAATCTTTGTAATCGTTCGCTGACAGTGGGATTGTTTCCGCTAACTTGGTTGCTACAGAGCTAAAATAATCATTAAAACCGTTCGCAATTTTAGAAGGATCCGAGGTATCACTATTATTAACGTTAAATGTATTTGGCAAGCTGGTGGGGTTTTTTTGCGGTTCATTAAGTTGTTTAATACTTTCCATGTACCTTTAATATCATTGTTACACTGATTAAATTTGTTTTCATAATATAATCGCTTCGCTAATTTTAATGTATGATTCAATTTATACTGTTTATATTGACGGGTAATTTCCATATTAGTATCTTTTGTGTGTTGCCTGTAAAGTTTGTTTTTTTCACGAATAGAGGTAAGAATACCATAAGTTATCCAGAGTTTTCTAATTTTGAATTTTGAGGCTGTTGATGAGGCAACAGGAAAACTCTCGTTGTACGCGACTAGTAGTGTAAGGGCTTTTCGAGTCATATTTTCCAGGGAGGTAACTCTTGGTTCCTTTTTTCCGCCGGGGGGCGCTCTTGTAGGTATGACGTCACTTCCGGTCTGGGTGAATGGAGCGTGACCTGGGAACATGATAGGATATGTACTGACCTGTCTGTGGGTTTTCCCACAATGTCGTTCACCTCCGTGTCTTTTCGGTCACCTGCGTTGTGGGGGTTTTCCACAATGTCGTTCATCTTCGTGTCTCTTGGGTGATCTCCGTGTTTCTTCGGTCAGGTCCGTGTCTTTTTTATACAATACACATGCCTGTATGGGGTATGGGGATGGTCATTTTTGAACATGATAGGACATGTACTGAGCTGTCTGTGGGGTTTTCCCGTCAGAATTTCGCTGTCGTCTGATTGGGCTGGGGGTTGTCACGTGCCGAACACCTGGCTCCCCGAATTGCAACATTGTTGCACGTTCGCTACAATGTTGCGAAGATGTCACGGAGATCACCGAAGAGACACGGAGGTGCCCGAAGATGTCACGGAGATCCCGAAGAGGGCGAGAGGGGTCCCTGGTGTACCGATTGGGTCGTATGAGGTATCAATGTGAAGCATTCGTGAAGGGGCATCTGATGGGGTGGGTGTGGCGTTGAAATATCGTCATTCTGCGCATGCGCGGTAGACCAAGGGTATGGAAATAGACGTTTTGGGGTCTAGGTGGGTCACTAGTGGTCCGATGGAGTCGAGTGAGGTATCAATGTGAAGCATATGTGAGGGGGCATCCGATGGGCTGGGTGTGGGGTTGGAATATGGTCATTCTGCGCATGCGCGGTAGACCAAGGGTATGGAATAGACGTTTTGGGATCTAGGGGAGCCCCTAATGGTCCGATGGAGTCGTATGAGATATCAATGTGAAGCATTCGTGAAGGAGCATCCGATGGGGTGCGTGTGGGGTTGGAATATCGTCATTCTGCGCATGCGCAGTAGACAAAGTGTATGAAAATAGACGTTTTGGGATCGAGGGGGTCCCTAATGGGCCGATGGAGTTGTATGAGGTATCAATGTGAGGGGGCATCCGATTGGACTAGTGTCGCGGCCGTTGTCAACATTCTGCGCATGCGCAGACAGGGAATTCTGGGAAAAGGGTGTGGAAATAGACGTTTTAAGGTTTAGGTGAGCCCCTAATGATCCTATGGTGTCGTGTGAGGTATCAATGTGAAGCTGTCGTGAGGGAGCATCCACCTGGGCTAGTGTGTCGTTCGCTGTCAATAGTCTGCGCATGCGCAGTCTGGCAGTAGTATAGAAATAGACGTGTTGGGGTTTAGGTGGGTCACTATTGGGCCGATTGGATCGAGTGAGGTATCAATGTAAAGCATACGTGAGGGAGTATCCGACGGGCTGGGTGTGACGTGGAACTGACGTCATTCTGCGCATGCGCAGTAGAGAAAGTGTGTGGAAATAGACATTTTGGCGCCGACATGGGTCACTGTGGGTCCGATGGAGTCGTATGAGGCCTTATGTTGAAGCTCTTGTGAAGCAGCATCCGACTGGACTGAGGGTTCGTCCGTGTTCAAGAGTCTGCGCATGTGCGGTTTGGTAGCAGTACAGAAAGCAGGCATTTTGGGGATGCGTGGGGGTGTGTTTGACCCACCACTAGGGGTCCGTGGTTGTGGTTGGGTGGGTTCTGCGCACAGATGTCACTTCCGGTGTGTACTACCTCCAAACCCAGAAGAGTTCCAATGTTCCCTTAGACGTAGGGTCCGGATTTTCAACATCCGGGTGTTCCCCGGCCCGCCTCGCCCCGGCCGCAGCGCGCGCGCGCGGGTTATCCGGAAGTGCGCGGCATCACCGGAAGTGCACGAGTGAATTTCGGATTATTCTAGGCCACTGATTGGCTAATACGGTGTTCAAAGCCAGTTTCACCGAATCCCCACATGTCTGTTATAGCCTTCATGCATTATGCTCATATAGAAAACACACACGAGACAAGGTTTTTTTGGTGAGATCTCATTTTGTTTCTCACTTCACACCAACTGTGGCTCTTGTAACTTGTAACTCCTCGTCAAATGTTGGAATGCCCGCTCGTAACCTAGACCAAAACATGTACTTGGTCTGATTTCATTGGCTCTCTATTTTACTGTAGTGCTCTTGCATTGTTTTCTGGACATTGATGGGTTACATTTGGCCCCATCCTAGGCCACTGATTGGCTACTTTTCTCAGTCCATTCATTGACCGAATCCCCACATGTCTGTTATAGCCTTCATGCACTATGCTCATATAGAAAACACACAAGACAGGGTTTTTTGGTGAGATCTCATTTTTTTTTATTCAGTGAACAACAACAACGTGAGAACAACCACGTGAAAACTGAAGCCCAGAACGCTTCAGTTGGGCAAGTAACTTTTCTCAAATTGACCTTTGACTTTACTGATCCGTACAGGGTCCCCGACCTTGTACACCGCCTTCGTCGTTCGCTGCGATTGCCTGGGGTACAAGACACGCCGGACTTGGGCTTCATTGCGTTGGGTCACGGTAATGGGGGCTCTCTCTATACTCCGGTGATAGGCTCGATTGTAACCACTCACAAGTTTCGGGAGAACATCGATGTACCGCCTTGTATTCTTATAGGTGAAATATTTATACATGCGGCCTTTGAATGTCCTGTTGAACCTTTCCACCACGGAAGCCTTGGTCTCATTGTACGTATGGAAGAAAAACACCTTCTGGGCTTTCAGAAACTGTTGGAACGGTCTGTTGAGGAATTCCGTGCCTTTGTCGGTTTGCAAATACAAAGGTTTGCGCCCGGTCTTGAAGATGTCTTTGAACGCCGCTATGAGATTCGCCCCCGTTTTCGTCCGGATGGGTACCACCCACGCATACTTGGATAGGATATCGATGCACGTCAAGATATAACGATTCCCATCGTTGTGTTTGGCAAAGGCGCTCATATCGACCAAATCCGCTTGCCACTGGGCATCTATTCCTCCCACGATGACCCGGTTCCGTAGAAAATGGCGACGGACAGATCGATGTAAGGTATAGGTGTCTTGTTTTCTTAACCAATCTCGGACTTGGGCACGTTGTATCCCCTGGGGTTTGGCCGTTCGATAGAGAGCCGACAATGCACTATAGGCCGCCGGACTGTCGGGACTGTAGTATAAGTTATCCAACACCTTCTCCCAGCGCTTCATGGTGACAAATGATGATGGATCCAGGCTCTATCGTTTATTTATAACGGGTATATCTTGGGCCGGAGTTTCTTTCTGATTTTCTTCGTTGGCTTCCACAGTGTCCATGGTAAATGACCAGTCCAACTCGTCTGATGACTGCTTGATAAGCACTTGATCCACATCTACCACGGCATCTTCCAATGCAGACCATAGATCAGGGTGAAGGGTAAAATGCACTGTGCCCCCATCTAGCCGAGCCAATTGAGCAAAGAAAGGGCCGCGTCGGATGTACACATCGTGACACAAGTGGATGAGGTCGCCGGCCAGTTCACCAGACAACACCCGTTTGAATTTGGTCCAGCCCTCCCGGGACAGACGAATGTGGGGCGGGCACGGTTGTGTAGGGTCCGCATCACAGATGTCTCCCACCTCCTCCATGATATCGACCTTATCCGCATAAACGTGCAGGAAAACCTCGGGGGTCAAGCTGAGATACGCCAGTATTATATGCTCCGTCATGGTCAGTACGTGAATGGTACCAGATTTGACTGTCTCTCGTATTTATAGGGAGAACCCCGTGAGATCAAAGGATCGGGTGGTCAAAGTCTAGCCGGGTAATCAATGGCATCGTCGTCTGGTTCATTGCTAGACATTTGTTCATTGGGTTCTGCCGCCGCTTCTCTCAGGGCACGAGCCCACTCCAACTCATCTGATGACCGCTCGTCCGGTGTAAACAGCTGGTCCACGATAGGCACCACTTTCTCGAAGGCTGTCCACAGATCGGGGTCTAGGGTGAAGCCTCGCGTAGGGTCTTGGTAGCGGCCCAGGCGTGGGAAGAAGGGTCCACGGTGTACATAGATGGCATTGTCTATGTGGATGAGGTGTCCGTCGAGCTCGCCGCTCAACACCCGTTTAAATTTGGTCCAGCCGTCACGGTGTAGCGTAACCGTATTCGATACGGTCTCAGCGCGCGACCAGCAAACATCTCCACGGTCTTCCACGAGGGTGACTTTAACTTCATAGACGTGTAACCCCACCCGGGGTGTAAGGGGAAGGATGGCTCGTAGAACTGGTGACATGGTTGACCCAATGACGATCGGTGAATGACGCACACTGTGTCTGACCCTCGTATTTATAGTCAGGTCCCACTGTCAATGACACAGCGCCAGGGTCAATAGGGCACAGACCATGACTAGGCCAGCCAGCCGTCGCTGATTCCGGCGTGAGCGCTCGTGGTCCATAGCCCGAGCATCAAGGATGGCTGTCATAGTCCAGTAGTGGTGAGTGATGGCACACCTCTCCATCGAGTGCACTCTGTCGAGGACCGCTTCTGTGAACTTGTTCAGGATCTGGCGTCGCCCCTCGTTGTCGTCGCCATCTGAAAACATGGACCGAACCACTGTTCGGTAACCCGTGAGTGAATTAACCACGGTCGCATGCTGTAAAATGCGAGTCGCATGGGACGGGTGTCCGTCATGGCTCTGAAACCGTAGGAATGGATGTGTAGGATCCAGAGAGACGTGATTTATAGACCATGTCACACATGCGCGCCTAGACGTAGCTCTACGGGTGTAGTCCGTGATACGTACTATTCTGATGGGTTAGTCTAAAAAAGAGAGGAACAACAACAACAAACATTACAGCGCCGGAGGCGCTCCTGGATCCCCTGGAAAATCTTCTCCACGTCTCATGGTATAGCTTCGGTGAGGCAGGCTCAGGCTGGTGAGGCAATGCCCTAAACATTCCCACTTTTATATACCTACATAGAAGTACCCGAATGTAGGCGCGGACGTAGGCGAAAGCATCCTAGTACCCGGATGTAGGCGCAGACGTGAGCGAAATTCTAGTACCCGTCCATTGGTTCTTTTATCGATCGCTCATTGGCTCTTTTTCTCGACCGCTGATTGGTGCAAATGGAACTGCCCATCCTTCCCAGGTTAATTTACAATCCCCTTTTTGGGTCCAAGCTCTGTATGTCGATGCCGCAACATTGTTGCCGAACCTTGCCGAAAGGAAGACCTTTGACCTTTTGACCTGGATGTGACCTTTGACCTTTTGACCCGACATTCACCCGCGCACTTCCGGTGATGACGCGCGCGCGCGCTCGCCCGGATAACCCGCGCGCGCGCGCTGCGGCCGGGCCGGGCCGGGCCGGGGAAATCTTGGATGTTGAAAATCCGGACCCTACGTCTAAGGGAACATTGGAACTCTTCTGGGTTTGGAGGTGGTACACACTGGAAGTGACGTCTGTGCGCAGAACCCACCCAACCACAACCACGGACCCCTAGTGGTGGGTCAAACACACCCCCACGCATCCCCAAAATGCCTGCTTTCTATACTACGACCAGACTGCGCATGCGCAGGCTCTTGAACACGGACGACCCCTCAGTCCAGTCGGATGCTGCTTCACAAGAGCTTCAACATAAGACCTCATACGACTCCATCGGACCCACAGTGACCCATGTCGGCGCCAAAATGTCTATTTCCATACACTTTCTCTACTGCGCATGCGCAGAATGACGTCAGTTCCACGTCACAACCAGCCCGTCGGTACTCCCTCACGTATGCTTTACATTGATACCTCACTCGATCCAATCGGCCCAATAGTGACCCACCTAAACCCCAACACGTCTATTTCTATACTACGGCCAGACTATTGACAACGAACGACACACTAGCCCAGGCGGATGCTCCCTCACGACAGCTTCACACTGATACCTCACACGACACCATAGGATCATTAGGGGCTCACCTAAACCCTAAAACGTCTATTTCCACACCCTTTTCCCAGAATTCCCTGTCTACGCATGCGCAGAATGTTGACAACGGCCGCGACACTAGTCCAATCGGATGCCCCCTCACATAGGCTTCACATTGATGCCTCACTCAACTCCATCGGCTCATTAGGGGCTCATCTAGATCCCAAAACGTCTATTTCCATACCCTTTTCCCACAATTCCCTGTCTGCGCATGCGCAGAATGTGGACAACGACCGAAACACTAGTCCAGGCGGATGTCCCCTCACAAAGGCTTCACATTGATACCTCATACTACTCCATCGGCCCATTAGGGACCCCCCTCGATCCCAAAACGTCTATTTTCATACCCTTTGTCTACTGCGCATGCGCAGAATGACGCTATTCCAACCCCACACGCACCCCATCGGATGCTCCTTCACGAATGCTTCACATTGATACCTCATACGACTCCATCGGACCATTAGGGGCTCCCCTAGATCCCAAAACGTCTATTCCATACCCTTGGTCTACCGCGCATGCGCAGAATGACCATATTCCAACCCCTCACCCAGCCCATCGGATGCCCCCTCACATATGCTTCACATTGATACCTCACTCGACTCCATCGGACCACTAGTGACCCACCTAGACCCCAAAACGTCTATTTCCATACGCTTGGTCTACCGCGCATGCGCAGAATGACGATATTTCAACGCCCCCCCCCCCCCCATCAGATGCCCCTTCACGAATGCTTCACATTGATACTTTTCTCCCTTCACTTCGACATCCTCATGGCTACTCTGAAATACGACGACCGACTGCAAACACACAAAATAAACTTCTTAAAGATGCTTATGCCTCTGGTAACCAGAACTGGAAAACAACAGTTGCCAAGTTCAAGAATGCGGCGAACTTGGCAACTGGTGATATAAAAAACATGACTAAGTTTCAGAAGAATAGGTACTACAATCAAATAAAATTGCAGCTGGAGCAAGACTACAAAAACTATTTCCTCCAAAAAGTTCAGGAGCACACCCAATCTGGTAAACTGACTCTCCTCTCAACCATATATGAAGAATACAAATTGCAGGATTACCTAGAAAATATACAACACCCGGATCATAGACGAACAATAACAAAACTACGAATCAGCTGTCACAAACTCGAAATAGAGACCGGTAGGTATAAAAACACCCCAAGATGTGACCGGATTTGTCGCTACTGTACCCAAAATGTAGTAGAAGATGAAGTACACTTCTTGCTATACTGTCCTCGACATAACAAACACAGAGATTATATCAACCAAATTATCCACAGTAACCGACTCCCACCCCATCCGGAAATTATAAAAGTTAAATCTATACTAAATCCCCACAGAGACAATGCTTCAAAAATAGCAAGACTGGTACACCAAATGTACCAGTCAAGGCTCAGCCTTAACCCTCCATCAAAAAACCGGCTGGACATTTCTTAATTAGAGTTTATACATCAACACACTGGCAACTTCTATGTTATGTCCTAGAATTACTACTAACCCACACTGTTGGTTCAAACCATACTAACTAATAATTACTACGTTGCTATAGTACCATAGTAATTATATTGTTTTGTTTGCCATACTTGTACCATTTTACGAGTCGTGCAATAAACATGTTGTATTGTAATGTATTGTATTGATACCTCATACGACCCAATCGGTACACTAGGGACCCCTCTCGCCCTCTTCGGGATCTCCGTGACATCTTCGGGCACCTCCGTGTCTCTTCGGTGATCTCCGTGACATCTTCGCAACATTGTAGCGAACGTGCAACACTGTTGCAATTCGGGGAGCCAGGTGTTCGGCACGTGACAACCCCCAGCCCAAGCAGACGACAGCGAAATTCTGGCGGGAAAACCTCACAGACAGCTCAGTACATGCCCTATCATGTTCAAAAATGACCATCCCCATACCCCATACAGGCCTGTATATTGTATAAAAAAGACACGGACGTACCCGAAGAGGCACGGAGGTGAAACACGGAGGTGAACGACATTGTGGGAAACCCCACAGACAGGTCAGTACATATCCTATCATGTTCCCAGGTCACGCTCCATTCTCCCAGACGGGAAGTGACGTCATATCTACAAGAGCGCCCCCCGGCGGAAAAAAAGGAACCAAGAGTTACCTCCCTGGAAAATATGACTCGAAAAGCCCTTACACTACTACTTACGCGAAACAGAATTTATCAGAGAACAATTCGAATGCTTTATTAACATCGTTGGTTTTATTAGTAACATCGCTCCAATATTCCAGTGGGACCTGCATATGGCGTATACATATCTCGCTTAGTAGCATTTGCTAGATCCTGTGTTAAATGTGACGATTTTAATCAACGTCACAAAACATTGGTGCAGAAACTTAAAAAACAGGGCTATTCCACCAAGCGCCTACACTCAAAGTTTCTCAAATTTGGCGATACATATCGCATGCTGATAGCAAAATACGAACGTAGCGTGCAAGATCTATGGCGCTACGTTTCGTAACTTGTGTCTAATTCCGCCTAACCCGGGGCTAGGGGCCGTATGAACCCATGTACTTCAAGATCCTCATGGTACTCATATCAACAGTCACAATCAAAGCGTGACTGAGATACATCATTCTTAGATGACGACTTTACAACGAATATTATGGATTAAGAATACTGATCAGCGATACGGATTTGATATTTTTGGAACATCATGATGTCTTGCCGGCATCATTGAAAACAAGCCTATGTTTATGTATACTATGATTGTCTTTTTGAATTAGGTGCTAATACTGTTATATGGAAAATGGAATAGGTCTTTGGATTATGGACGCGGATATTCTCTAATGGACGACGGCTGGATTATGAATGACGGACTAGACGCTTGTAATCAGTGGACGGCGGGATGAATGACGCTTTGTTTATTTGAAAAACTGTAAAATGATCGGTTATGTCTGAAAGGAGAATACCAGACATCAAATGTCGTGAATCTGGTAGCGGCCCACGAGACCTTTAAGATGATACGCTGGTAGTGAATAGATTTTCCCCCGGTGGGTAGGGTTGCGCCTCTGTATTCGTGGTGTGGATTCGGTCGTACCAAAGTAAACTGTAGCAAAGATTGAAGTTTTTGAGCGTCTGTACCCGGCTGGGTCGGATGATTGGTGGGGTACTGATTGTCGGTAGAAACGTGACCGGGTCAGTTAGCGCCGGTGTGATGCTACGTGTCGTGCCGTTCCTTAGTTAAATGAAACTAATACAGGTGGTCGGAAAAAATGTCGGAGTACTGGCAAGAAGTCATATGATCTCACATGTATTCTGTCTGCATGTCTAAAAACATCTAAGAACAAAAAATTATCCCTGTCGTGATTTGTATCTCAGTCACGCTTTTATTGTAGCTGTTGATCACCTCAATGTCTCCTGACCTGCCATCACAGGCGGAGGGTTCATCGTTCACAGTTGGCTGACTAGACAGATGAGAGTCGTCATTTCGGGCTTGGCGTGTCAGTGGCAGTCGCCCTCTATCCCTGTCAGAGGGTAGACTGAACTCAAGTCGTTTTGACCTCTGTTTTATATCTGCATGGCCTGGTGTGCCGGAACTCGCTAATTGAACGAACTCGGTCACCATTGCCACTTTAGGTGCACCGTCTTGCCTCGGCAACGTTCAGTTTAGAAGATCCGCTCCACAGTGTAGGAGTCCGCTTTTTATTTCACCACGGACTGTAATTCCTTCTCCTAAAACACCCCTTTCAAAGTTCCCGTTAAAGGTCTTCTAATTCATAAACCCGCGGGTGAGAGGGGTACGCAGCATGTGCTTACGGAGTGCTCATTGCTTCAATCCGGGAGGTAACTCTTCTCGAATTGCCCTCGATTTTACTCATCCACACCTGTTTCCCTCGCGGGGAGGCATATTTCAGTGCCCGATGGGGTTTTGGGCCGTACAAGACAGCCCGGGCTTGGGCTTCGTTGCGTTTGGTGACTGTGATGGAGGCTCCCTGAATACTTCGGTAATAGGCCTGGTTGTAGCATGCGGCTAGCTGGCGGAGTAAATCCATGTACCGCCTAGTATTCTTGGCGGTGAAATATTTGTATATGCAGGCTTTGAAAGTCCCACTGAATCTTTCCACGATGAAAGCCTTGGTCTAGTTTCAGGCATGCAAGTAGAACACCTTGTGGGCTGAAAAGGTGTGTTGAAGAATTCCATCCATTCGTCGTTTGCAAATAAAACGGTTTGCACTCGGACTTGAACATCTGTTTGAATGCGTTGGTGAGGTTATACTCTGTTTTGCTCCGGATGGGTACGACCCACGCATATTTCTATAGGATATAAATGTACTTCAAGATATACCGGTTGCCGTCATTGTTTTTGGCGAGGACACTCATATGGACCAAATCCGCTTGCCATTGGGCATCTATGCCGCCAGCGATGATCGTATCTCGTAGAAAAGGACGCCGGAGAGCTCGATGCAATAAAGGGGTGAGTTCTCAACCAGGCTTGGTCATGCGATATACGAATTCCGTGAGATTTGGCAGCTCGGTAGAGGGAGTTCACCTCACTATTTGCCGCCGGAATGTAATACAATTTGTCCAATACCTTCTCCCATCACTTCATGATGGAGACTGATGAAAACCCCGGGGTACATCCTTTATTTATAACGGTTATGTCTTGCGCCGGGGTCGAAATTCCTTACTTGATTTCATTGGACTCTGTCAGTACGTCGTCCATTGGACGATCCCAGCCCAACTCGTATGTTGACCGCTCGTCCTCTGTGAGCAGCTGATCCACATCCGCGACTGTATCTTCCAAAGCTGACGATGGAAACGGATGGGAGATAAAATTCACTCTACTCTAATTTATTCGACCTAGTTGAGCAAAGACGTACACATCGGGACACAAGTGGATGAAGTCGAGACAACATCCGTTTAAATTTTGTCCAGCCATCCCCGAAATGACGAATGTAAGCTGGTCGTCGGGGTTAGGCTCCGCATCATAAAAGGCTCTCTCTGCCATGAGAAATGGCGTAGGGGTAAGCTCCGTCATCGACCAGTGCGTCATTGAACAGAAGTCACGTTACTTGCACTGCTGTTTCTATAAAACTCCACTGATTATCGTCAAGATCCTTTTTCATTTTGAGTGTGCTTATTCTCCAAGGTGAAATTATATAGCAAAGGAAGACGTTAATACAAAGTTTATTGAATGATTTTAGTGATTTTTTTTCTAAATTCACACCACATATTCAGTTCATCAAATTATATACGATTACCCCCCCTTCCAACACATTTCCCTCAGATATTTTCAGATATTCAAAAGATATATATTATGTAATTTTGTTTCCTAACACAAGTCCTCAGACGCCGACTGATTGAAAGCCCTAGTGGCCATCTTGGATTGATACGAAAACCTTAGAAGGTCGGAATGACTGATCCGATCGATAGGAAACATGTTTGATGGGACGACGTCTCAAAAAATTATACATGTGTAATTGCTCCATAAACAAATATGACTGCTATTGACCAATCAAAATCGTTGGATTTCCAAGTACCGAATTTGAATGGCGAATACGATTGTATGTATGACCAAAGAAACACCGTAAGGCATTATACCAATCTTACGAGTGAATGTCCTACAACCACGTACACATTCATGTCGGCAAATGATATTGTGAAAGGTTTATGGCTGTTGCCTCTCTACGTTTAAACCATATATACATTTGTTTATTTAACAGAACCCCTTTAACAAAGAAGGGCATGGAGAGAGGGTTTGACTGGCGATACCACCTCCACAGTATCCAAAACAAGGAGTCTGAGAATGGATCAGGACAAAGACAAGTGACCTCATTAGAATAGTTTTACCTTTGGATTATGGACGCGGATATTCTTGATAGGCGACGGCTGAATTATGAATGGCGGACCAGATCCTTGTAATTACAAATCCACAAGTTTTACTAGAGTCATTGCTATATTAATGAAGGGACATTGAATAAGTTACGGCCAAACTTCCCAAATTTCAGGAAGTTCGTCATGTAAGAATCTTCAGACCGGGAACACCGTGTGCAATACAGCTTGTCGGGTAGCTTTCCCAGGTTTAGCAAGGTTCAACTATTGTGTTTTCCTTACAAGACGAATAGGCCTTTCACCAAACACGCAACTCAGAGCTAATGTGCTAGGGCGATGAGAAGTGTTAACAGCTCAACTCTATCCGGCTGTGTGGAATACAATATTATTTGCTATTATGAACTGGCATATTGAATACTTCCCAACCAGTCGATCACGATTCAAAGGCGATTATATTGATTTGGATTGTCCATACAGCCAGCTCGGTAAAATTAACGACTAACGAGCAATTAACACACAGTTTGGAGTAATCGAGCGGGACTGATTAAAAGAAGGAGCATTCTGTTTAGGGTATGAAAACCATGTATATTCGCATTTGTTCATAAATGGCTTCGCGCATATAAACATTGGGGAAACTTCCCTGTCAGTATAATGATAATAAGTGTTATGCATTTTTTATGAGGAAAAAATAAATGGAGCATGCGTTTCTATATTTTTTGCTGGCGTACTGTTTTGCGATTTGGATACTTATAATATGCCTTTATTATTTATAATAGTTCGAATGAAACAGATAAAAAAAATTGCCAGTGAATGGAACAGTCTTAACAATACTTGTTTCTTTATGATTCTGGGGGGGAGATTTGTGCCGTCATCTATAAGAACTGGGGGCCAATTATCACTCCAAGGTCTTACATGTCCGAAGATGCTTTTAGCGTATTTCCGAGCAATAAAATAAGATATCTTCGCCTGTGTCAGCTGTATGCATTTTGTCTGTTTTGTTGTTTCTCACAACATTTTTTTTCTTCAAATATCTGCCGTCAACCAAATGATGATGTTCCTACGACGTAGGCTCTCATTTGCAAATTGTCCGGTAATGAATGAGTGAGTTGATATTAGAACCTTGATTTTTGGCATGAAGGTGCATTAGGGAATTGTTACCAGCAAGTTCTGAGTTGACTTACTTTTGATGAAAATTTGACCTACTTAGGTGACCTATAACATTACGCTTGGACCCCCAAGTCATCTTCCTCACCTTACTTCGTAGTCCTGTGACGTTAGTCACACTTGTCATGTTTGGAAGTATAAATAATTCAAATATTAAATATCATTCCAATGGAACTACAAGCGTCTAATCCAACATGCAATATTCAGCCCTCGTCCATTAAAGAATTTCCGCATCAATAATCCAAAGACCTAAATCATATCACAGCATTAGCACCAAATTCAAGAAGATGAAAAACATCATAGTATACATAAAATTACAAGAGAGAAGCGGTCAATAGCTGCAGGCAGTGATGCCGGCAAGACATCATGAGGTTCCAAAAGTATCAAATCTGTATCGGATCAATATTCTTAATCCATATAAGTTTCGTTGTACAGTCATCTGGAGTATGATGTATCTGTCGCGTAAGGGGCGACTAACTGGGGCACCCGTGGGGTTCCCGTGTGTGAAACTGAATAGGGACCCTACCCATGTGATTTCCGGGTGTGAAAGGGAAGAGGAACCCAACGTCGTGATGTGACTGAAATATTGTCGAAAGCGACGTTAAATCATATTCACCCACTCACTCACCCTGTAAAGCTTAATTCATTGTAACTGCCAGTATGAACATCATGAGCATCTTAGAATACATGGGTTCATACGGCCCCTAGCCCCAAGTTAAGCGGAATTAAACACAAGTTACGAAACGTTACGCCACGAATTTTGCACGCTACGCTCGTATTTTGCTATCAGCATGCGATATGTATCGCCAAATTTGAGAAGCTTTCACTGGAGGTGCTTGGTGGTATAGCCCTGTTTTATAAAATTCTGCAATAATGTACACAGATTTTTTCTAAATGTTAGGAAGCCGAACAAAGTTCACCTTATAAATGTGAATAATTTGTTTTTTCGTGTGCGCCTCATATAGGAAAGTAAAATCTGCATTAAATACAGATCTATGTTTTTTCGCTTTACTCTATTGTTTATTTTTTGTTTCCTTTTTTAACTTTCTCCGCCTTTTTTTTGTTTGGTTTTGTGTCGTGTGCGCGTGTGTGATTTTTTTTTTAGCTGAAAATATTGGATGCCATGTCCCCCCCCCGGGTGACGGAAGTTTAAGGACTCGAGGCTCCGTCTGAAGTATAAAAAGTACGATTTTTTAAAATGATTTTATCCTTATATAGTCTAAAACTCTTCCCTTCTTATACCGAATTGATTTTTGAGAAAAAATATTCTTCAATATGAGATTTTCGTCGTCAAACATACACAAAGAGCTCAACATCTACCAGAATGACCTTTATGAGCGCTATGAGAGGCCGTGATAACCGTACCTGATAAATTCACGAGAAAAACGGGAGTAGTATACATTGCGTATATAGACTCACATTGACCTCAAAAAATTGCATATCACGTGACCTTTGACCTTTGCGTCAGCCAATCAGAAGCGAGTATTTTGACCTCGTCGTGTATTCTTCCGCGGTGAGATGTGTATGACGTCACTTCCGGTCTGCGTGAATCGGGCGTGACCTATGCAAGTGTAACGGTTAACCGTTTGTGTATAGGACTGTTCGAATCAGAGGGGGGCGTGTCACCGCTGGAAGGGTAGAAGAGCCCGTGATGGAGGAGCCAGTGGTCGGAAATGCATTCCCCCGTATTTCTCGCTTACCAGAGCGAGATAGGTGTTGCCCTTTACGTGGAACATTCTTTACGAATTATGGATTGGGATGTCATTCCCATTTATGGACTATGAACTGTAATTTCGCTGTGAAGGCGATTTTCCGGGTTTCACAACGTCTCCGGGGGGGTGGAGAAGGGCGCCGGCTATATAAGCTCGTGCAGACATTGGGAGCGTGTCAGACCAGAAAGACAGAGCTGGAGGAAGCACGTCCAGGTACAGCCTGTAACTTTCGATTTTGGCGCAATTTACGGTTGGGCCGTAAATGCAGTTGTTTTGGCCTGGGAGGCTAAAAGCTTGTAAACTCCTGTAGTTGGTGTAACCTGTAAAAACACGCCAATCCAATGAGAATTTGCCAGCTCGCATTTTCGGTGTGGAAACGTGTTTGGGGTTATGCTATAGTTTAGGAAACACGACAGCGTGGCGTGTCTAGTATAGTTGTGGGGTATTTTATAATACTGTAATGAGACATGTTTTTGCCCGTAGCACATTCAGGCAACTTGCATGGTCTAACTTCAGTATAAGATAATTACAAGCGTCTAGTCCGTCATTCATAATCCAGCCGTCGTCCATTAGAGAATATCCGCGTCCATAATCCAAAGACCTATTCCATTTTCCACATAACAGTATTAGCACCAAATTCAAAAAGACAATCATAGTATACATAAACATAGGCTTGTTGCCTGCAAGAGAGAAGCGGTCAACAGTTTTCAATGATGCCGGCAAGACATCATGATGTTCCAAAAATATCAAATCCGTATCGCTGATCAGTATTCTTAATCCATAATATTCGTTGTAAAGTCGTCATCTAAAGAATGATGTATCTCAGTCACGCTTTGATTGTGACTGTTCCTATGAGTACCATGAGGTTCTTGAAGTACATGGGTTCATACGGCCCCTAGCCCCGGGTTAAGCGGAATTAGGCACAAGTTACGAAACGTAGCGCCATAGATCTTGCACGCTACGTTCGTATTTTGCTATCAGCATGCGATATGTATCGCCAAATTTGAGAAACTTTGAGTGGAGGCGCTTGATGGAATAGCCCTGTTTTATAAGTTTCTGCAACAATGTTTTGTGACGTTGATTAAAATCATCACATTTAACGCAGGATCTAGCAAATGCTACTAAGCGAGATATGTATACGCCATATGCAGGTCCCACTGGAATATTACTATCCAGAAAGGGATAGTTTACGATGTCGAAATTGTAATCATCTCTTTTGTCATAAAGTCGACGAGAGAGAATGCCCGCTTCATTTTTATAGAGATAGAGATCTAAATAAGATGTGCCTGCAGGGCTATCTGTAGTTTCCTTCAAATCCAGTGAAGGTGGATATATATCCTTCACTGCGTCATTTATATAGCGATTATCCACAGCGAGAAGATCGTCTATATAGGCGTTTGGTGAATGAGAAGGAACGGGCTTTGAATGGATCGGTTTTTGAAAGCGCCTGCATATAGTCATATTCATAAGAGAACAGATACAGGTCAGCCAACAGGGGTGCACAATTAGTACCTATTGGAATACCTATATGCTGCTGATATATTGTGTTGCCAAATTTCACATAGATATTTTAATGAGAAATTCAAGCAACTCTATAAACAAAGAAACATCCCATGAATGATATCTCTTGTATGTAGTCGAGCTAAAGAATGCTTTATGGCTTCCGACATTAATATATCTACGATCAGTTTTCTTGAACACAGATACTATTAATGAACTTAGACGGTCAATAAGGTCCTGATGAGGGATTGTAGTATAGAGAGTCGAGAAATCCCATGTGGATACATGTCTGTACGGTATGTGACCTTTAGCATCAAGTTCTTCCGTAAGACATTTTGAGTTTTTCAATATCCACATACATTCAACGCCAGAGTTCTTAGAAATAGTGGCGCAATACCTTTCCCAAAATGCTTTTACCTCCTGAAGGGCCCTCGTCAATAGGGTTGAAAGAAGCTTGGTGGTGCAGCTTCTAGAACCAGCTATGAATCTAGCTTTGTATGGTGATTTATCCATTTTGGGAGTCCAGTACAGTTTTGGTATGTCGTTATGATTGGTTGGAAGACAAATACCTCTTTCCCCGAGAAACTTTTTGTGATTGTTAAATAAATCTTCCAGAGTAAATGCAGTTTGGGAGTAAGTAGACGTATTTGATGAAGATATGTCTACACTCAATTCTTTAATCAGCACCTGGTAATAGTAATATTTACATATGAATATTATATTATTCGGAGCTTTGTCTGCTGGGACTATGACGAATTTACTCTGGAGATTTGCTAGAACTTCTTGCGAATTGAGGTTTCTCAGAACTTGTTTTGCTTGGGGAAGAGTACTTCTGTCAATATGGCGGATTGTTTCAACGACCTTGCTCTTGGTGAGGTCCAGCCAATCAGCGAGTACTGTAGGTTCAACTTTTTCTCGCTTAGACCAATCAATAACGTACTGTTCCAATGCAGACAGGACTATCTTCTGGTCGGCCTTCAGATTTATTCTTCTTGGCTCTCTATATTTAGGTCCCTTCATCAGGAGTAATTTCAGATCCTTATCACTCACCACATCAAGGTCACCAGTCACAATATGTTTGCATGGTGTATAGATAAAGTTCGACGATTCACAATCACAACTATAGCCTCCTGACGTGTATAAGTTCCAGTCAAACTCCTGGACAGCATTGGAGTAATTGAATATTTTGGTGGCTATAGATTTAGTGTACTTATATGAAATGCAAGGAGGTTCTGTGAACTTAAAATAGTTTGGTACAGCGTTGCGTACCTCTGGATCATTCAGGATTCGAGGTAAATTAATGATGTCCAGTCCTTTATCTAAGTAGTTGAGTTTCAAGAAAAGCCGATCTTGAGAGGTTTCGATTATGTTCACTGGACGATACAACCGAAAATACGCTATATCTTGACATACTTTAATGATTTTTGATGGTATTATATTTCCTGAAGACGCAGATTGTTGTATATCTCTGGCTATTTGATCTAAAGCTCTCAGAGGTAACGCATACAGAACTGTACGTAAGCTATGTATACTATTGGGTGTGTTAGTTAAACCCACTAAGTAATTTAAAGTGATATGATCATGAATCATCGAACTATTAAACTTTCGCCAACCATGGCTGCGATGCCTCCGTTGATGGGGTTTAAATAGTTGGGTAATGTTGGATATATTTGAACGGCGGTTTGTAGCATTGCCGAACCCACTGGCATTATCATTTAAACCAAACGGAAACACTGACCCAAGTTCTAGCATCCAGAATAATTCCCGCTCTCGGATTTTTCTCTCAAATCCAAAAGGGGAATCCTTAGTAGATGGATAGACGACGTCTATGATCTGAATACTAAAGTTATCCCAGCCGTGGTCGGGTCCAGAAAAATGCCTACCTATAAGCAATTGCTTTTTCCTAACGGATTTTCTGTGACCGTTCACCCTAAGATGGAGTCTTTGGGTGGTCTTGCCAACATACTGTTGACCACACTTCTTACAGGAAACTAAATAAATACAGTTTGTAATAGAACAACTAAGATCAACATACGAGTTAACAGAATATGAGTTACCAGTAAACGTGGAACTAAATGAAGCTGAAGTATTAAAGAGTGGACACGTGGGACATCCACGATGTCCACACTTAGAAATTTTGAAATTATTAGGTCTATACCAGTAGGTTGATAATTTTGACACTGTTGCTGTGCTAATCCCGCTGCACTGGGACTAAAGTCGCAATATTTATGTGTCGATCTTGTTGATCGTGAAGCGGTATATGACGATAGTTAGGGAGTCCCTCCACCCCAGAAATATGCAACTGCACTAAATACAGAGATAAAATATAGCAGCAAGCTGCAATCATCGGGTTCCATGCGCCATTACCGGCAATGGAGCAACAACACTGGAACCGGAAGCCATACGGCTTGGCACCCTAATAATAAAGTTATGATTTTACAATTATAAACAAAACACAATTTTTAGCCACTGTACCGTGAATATTGAACAATATGTCGAAATTTCAGTTGTTGTGGAAATAACCGTCGATTATCAAGGTTGAGATGATCGATGTCCAACTAGAAAACGCGATAGCAACAGATGCGAAGGAAGGGAGATAATCGAGACATGAATGGAAATGAAAAAGTTATAAAAGCAGTATATTTGTTTTCTATGTGAGTCTTTTGTTTGTGTGATGTATTCGCATTTTTGAAAAGTTTATGCTCTTGTATTCTTTATATGTCTAAGTGAATTTGTTGTATTAGTTCAATTTAGGAACGTGCAATTGTATCTTTCTTCTCCTCAATCACTAGAAAACTTTTGCTCCGTGTAAATATATATCATCTTTAATTGAGCGCATTGTGAAAAATCTTCTCCCGTTCGACATCTATTGCACGTTTTCTTTTTTTTAGACGAAGTAAATGTTAAAACTTGTTGGAACATGAGATTGATCTAATCAAAACCCCTCGGCTTTCCCCAAGTGATTGTGACCCATGTGTAGTGTGAATTGGGGAAGAGATAGTTCTATGTGGGATGATCAAGATATACCGGTAGTTGGTTATATTCAGGCATATAGGACAGAAATAGAGAAATTATATATCTGTAAAGAGGCATAACTCTGTAAAATATGGGTCGAGGGGAGCCACTTTCAATAGGCGTCTGACTTAGCACTCTGTAAAATAAGAACCGAGACGAATAAGCTGTACCGTACATGGATCTGCATATTTAACTTGTACATTCAGCTACAGATAACAAAATTGGAGATTATTACATCTGAAAGAGGCTTAACTCCATAAGCCGAGGCGAGTAATCCTTTGTTGGCTTGTAGAATACAACAATATAAATAAGTTTCCAAAATATAGTAGCTCTACCAAACACAGTTCTGCAGATATAGTTGGTTACATTCAGGCATATAGGACAGAAATAGAAATTAATATATCAGTAAAGGGGCATAACTCTGTAAAGTATGGTCCACTTTCGATAGGCGTCTGACTTAGCACTACTGTAAAATAAGAACCGAGACGAATAAGCTGTACCGAACACGGATCTGCAGATATAACTTGTACATTCAACTACAGATAACAAAATAGGAGATTATTACATCCGAAAGGGACATAACTCCATAAGCCGAGGCGAGTAATCCTTTGTTGGCTTGTAGAATACTACAATATAAATAAAATTCCAAAATATAGTAGCTATACCAAACACAGTTCTGCAGATATAGTTGGTTATATTCAGGCATATAGAACAGAAATAGAAATTAATATATCTGTAAAGGGAAAGAACTCTGTAAAATATGGGCCGAGGGAAGCCACTTTCGATAGGCGTCTGACTTAGTACTAGATAAACAAGGGTTGAAAATTTGGTGGTTATATCTCAAGCGGTTTTGCCTAAAATGCGTTAATGGACGGACATAGGATGGACGGACAGACGGACGGACGTACATGGCAACGACAATACCCCGAGGCCCCCGAGGCCAAGATGGCCTCGGGGTAAGAAACAGTGCGAATCCTTAATGTTTATCACGCTTACAGGTTAGAATACAGGTTTCACTGTCTGATGTCTCTCGACAGTCATAACGTACGAACCGGTATTAACTTGCGGTGTTCAAAGACCTGCCTTTGCTGCAGGTGACGTCATTGCTACCTTTTACATCTAACCTACACAGTTAATCCGTCATTTCGCGAATTTGTGTGAGCCACATTTGAGAATAGCGGGAACAATATTGAACCTTGGTTGGAATGGTTCGCATATTTCCGAAAGAGCTGCTCCTGGACAATGTAATGCAACAAACTGCAAGGCTGTACGTTCCAGAGTTCCAGAGTTCTAGCCTGTTCAAAATTCAAGATGGCAGCCAAACCACGTGACCTAGATGCAAACTTTTTACATATTCATGATCGCCGTACCATATAACATATTTCGTCACTTTCCCCGTCCAAATCCCTTACTTGAAAATCCGGCTATTTTGATTGACTGATGGCGGCCGTTTTGTTTTACATAGCAACTTTTCAAATAGAAGTTTGAGAGAGCCCACTACGTTGATTATGTGTACCAAGTTTCGCGTCGATCGCTTCAACAGTCGCGGAGATGAATAGCTTAACAGGTTTTGTGGTCAATCCAAGACGGCCGCCAGGGGTTTCGACCAATCAACTTCATTGTGGTGTATATGCACTAGATCCCATGTCGGGCAATCAACCTACGAAGTTTCAGCTCCAATGGTGAGGCGGTGTTGACTGGACGAATGACACAAGATTACATAGTTATCACTGAAGGACAATCGGTTAATTCGCAAATTTGGATGAGATACATTTGACAATAGTGGGAAAACTATAGAAGTTACGTAAAAAGGGTTGGCATATTTCCGAAAGAGCTGCTCCTTGACAATATAATGCAACAAACTGCAAGACTTACCTTCCGTAGTTCCAGAGTTCTAGCCTGTACAAGATGTGTTCCGATTTTAACAAAATTCAAGATGGCGGCCAAACCACGTGACCTTTTTACATATTCGTGATTACCGTATCATATAACATATATTTCGCCACTTTTCCCGTCCAAATCCGTTACTTGAAAATCCAGCTATTTTGATTGGCCGATGGCGGCCATCTTGTTTAACGTAGCAACTTTTCAAATAGAATTTTTGAGAGAGCCCACTCCCTTGATTATGTGTGCCAAGTTTCGCGTCGATCGCTTCATCAGTTGCGGAGATGAATAGCTTAACAGGTTTTTTGCTAAATCCGAGATGGCCGCCAGGGGTTTCGACCAATCGGTTTCATTGGTGGATATGCACTAGATCCCATGTGGGCCAATCAGCCTATGAAGTTTCAGCTCCAACGCTGAGGCGGTGTTGACTGGGCGACTCGGACAAAATTTGGCGGAAGAAAAATAATAATAATAGCAAAAACAATAGGTTTCCAGCCATACTGGCATGGAACCCTAATAAGCCAAACTCCCACTGCCATAATACAACGACGCAGACGGCCGTGCAACGCTATACGGGCGAGAACGAGCACCGTGATTACAGCCGGGTGGAGCAAGTCAAGGTACAGGCGGGCGAGCTGCTTTCATCAAGAAACGTCGGTAAATCGTGTATTCCGGGGGCCCAGCAAAAAGGTCGCAGACGGCTACACGGACGGCGTCCAGCTGGAAAGAGACAAGTACAGATCACAGATCTTACAGGACAGAAAGATACAGCACACAGAGCACACAAGAAAGATACAGAACACAGAGCACACAAGAAAGAAGCACAGATCACAGATTATCAACAATACAAGAAAATCAAGATACACAGATTACAAACAGTACAGCAAAAGTCCAGATTACAGATGACAGTACAGTAGTATACAAGGCACAGATTACAGCCCATACAGAAAAGACAAGCCAAGATACAAGGTACAGCACAGACAGACTTCTCCTCCCGAGAAACGCCGATAGACGGTGGAATTGGACAGATCTGCGGCCAGGTCGCAGAAGGTCGCAGAGATCTGCGACCGGGTCGCAGAGGGTCGCAGAAGCTTGCGACCAGGTCGCAGGGGGTCGCCAACGACAGTTGACATACAGTCATGATGTTTCATTGGTACCAGATGAAATGGTAATACAATATATACCCAAGTAATTGTCCTGACGGTCCCGGAGAGTGAGTGGTGCGTGGTTCTTACCTGAGAGATCGTCGTGAAGTTGTGTAGTCACAGGCCGGGCTATAGACGGGTCGCAGCAGCCGGAAGGGTTGAGACGCCGGGCTATACTTACCTGTGCGGGAAGCAGACTGGTGAGCTGACAAGTTAGGGTCAGGCTCCGACGACTGGGGTGAAGAACACGCCGGGTTGCCACGTCTCTGGAGAGAGCGTCACCGCCGTGACGTTCCAACGACTGGGTGTCGTATCTGGAGAGAGCGTTACCGCGTAACGTTCCAACGGGCCGTGACGTTTCAGCGACTTGGTGCCATATCTGGAGAGAGCGTCACTGCCGTGACGTTCCAACGCCTGAGGGTATATATATATTGGGGAGAACGTTACCGCCGTAACGTTCCAACGGGCCTTGACGTCTCAACGACTGGGTGTCGTATCTGGAGAGAGCGTTATATCCTTAACGTTCCAACGACGGGGTGCCATCCCTGGAGAGAGCGTTACCTCCGTAACGTTCCAACGACGGAGGAAGAGAAGGGCCAGCAGCCAGTCCGCCCTTATCCCCAGAAGAGAAGGGCCAGCAGCCAGGCCGCCCTTATCGCGCATAGACATAAAGCACTATATTAACTATAAAGCTATATGCATACACCCCCATATATATTATTGATATATATAACATCAAGCTTAACTGCACACACTCTCTTCTATTGTCCACATATACATCAAGGGTACGTATCCGTTAACCTTATATGCACACACCAAGTGTACGTATCCGTTAACCTTATATGCACACACCAAGTGTACGTATCCGTTAACCTTATATGCACACACCAAGTGTACGTATCCGTTAACTTTATATGCACACACCCTCTCATATCACGTGTATATATACGTCAAGTTTATTTGCATACACTCTCCTAGTGTCTGTACATATATGTAAATATCATAACGTTACATCTCCTTAGACATTCTGTCTAAGCCACGCGGTTCTACGCTATTATTTGTAACCGCGTATACTATTTGTGCAGAATATACCATATAGACCTTTACATTAGCGTCAGTCATCCTTGTAGGGTTGTGATCATCTCTTCGAGCCCCGGATCTCCACTAGTGAAGGGGTTAACGACGGTGACGGCCAGAATGCCAGTGGGCAATCCCGGTTATTGATTCGTTTTCTCGTAAACACCACGACTGGTCCTGCTCGTACACGTTACACATGTACTGACTTGTATTTGGGGTTTTTCCATCACGGGGAGATCACGTGATAGTTCAAGGTCATATTGAATGTTAGGAATGCATGTACTGACCTGTTCATCCGGGGTTTACATCCGGAGACTTATATCCGGGTCCTTTAGCTGTGTGGTCTTGTACATCCGGGTTCACACGGTAATGGGAACAGCCGGGTAGTTTAGAATTGACCTATATCCGGGTCCTCTAGCAATACCTGTAGTATGTAGCATTACATACGGGTTCTTGTACATCCGGGTTCTTGTACATCCGGGGTCTGTCAGGGTGGTGTATAAAAGTGAGGATTTTCATGGAATGGCTTCATTCATTGCCCTACCTACTTGACCGGAGCTACCTGACCAGCCTGAGCCAGCCTGAGCCTACCTGAGGAGTGACCAGCCTACCTGAGGAGTGACCAGTAGGCGATACCAGTGGAGCCTGAAGCCAGACCGATAGCATGAGACGTGGAGAAGATTTTCCAGAGGATCCAGGAGCGCCTCCGGCTGAAGTCTTACCCGAAGACGAGCGTGTGAGTGAGTTGTACCGCCGTCACTGGAACACGATACGTCGTTGTTTCCACCGTCACCGTCGCCTGTTGGATTTGTATAATTTTCGGTTGGAGGACCTCACGCATCTTCCTACTTACGCCGAGAACATTTTCACAGATCAGTTGACAGCCTTCAAATTGAATATAACATTTGGGTATATCTTACGGCACAAAGAGACGGATCAACTGCGGTATTTTTACCCCAGTAATAATTCCTATGTGTTTGACCAGCCGTTCACGGTGACGGATGCTATTTCTCTGGAGCCACTCATCGACCAACTGACTACGTTGGATCCATTGGAATGGGCCCGGTTGCAACGTCCCAACACCAAATGGACTGTAGAAATGGTGACGAACGTCACATTTTTCGTCACGAAATTGAGAGATCACCCCATCGGCGCTCCTGTTATTCTTCCGCCTTGGCTGGCCCGTCGAAAAGGGCTGTATGCGTTAGCGGGCGGCGCACATGGCCCCTACAAAGACCGGAAATGTCTGTTTCGGTGTTTGGCCGTTCATTTGGACCAGTGTGATTCCCGGGATTGTGATAGAAATGCAACACTGTATTGGGAAGAGTATCTACAGGCGCAAGACATTGACCCGCGGCAGTTCCGGGGAGTCCCATTCAAGTATTTGGATGTCGTGGAAACACAGTTCCACGTGAATATCTTTGTATACCGTTTACTACCGAAGGAGGAGGAGGAGGAGGATACATTTGTGGCTGAATTGGTTCATCGCTCAACAGAACGGTATGCCTCTACGATGAAAGTCAATGTCTTCGACAATGGAGGGGTGAGTCATTTTTTCCTGATCCACGATATGAGCCTGTACGCGCAATCCTACAGTTGTTCTCAATGTCATCGGGTGTTTGACCGTTCCACCGACTTACATCGGCACGAGAAGACTTGTGACAACGCTGTGAAACGCAAATTTCCTGGTGGAGTGTACCATAACACGGCTACTATTTTCGAAGACCTGGCTGATGAGGGCATTGTCATACCACTAGAGGACCGTTATTTTCCCTACCGGGCGTGTTATGATTTCGAGGCCATTTTGGAACCCATGGACATTTTCTCAGCCAAAACGCAGTGGACACAGCGCCATATTCCCCTGAGTGTCAGCATTTCCAGCAACGTACCCGGCTATGACGCTGCACCTGTCTGTTTCGTGTCCACTGGGGACTCCCATGAGTTGATTACCCGCATGATGGAGTATTTAGAGGCCGAGAATGCGGCCAGTACAGAACTGTTGGTGTGCAAGTTCCAGGACGTGCTGGACCAACTCGACGATCGTATTCCTACACCTGGTGTGGCCTTCAGCGACGATGAAGAGTCGGAGTCGGAGTCGGAGTCGGCGATGCAGGACATTCAGCCGGAGACTGTACCCTTACCCAAGCCGTATGCGGAGAAATTGAAGTTGCGCTTCCTACAATACCTAGGCCAGTTACCTGTGCTCGGCTTCAATTCGGGGCGATACGATTTGAACATGGTGAAGGAATTTCTCTACCCTTACCTGGCCCAGTCCGATACCATCAAGTCCGTCATCAAAAAGATCAACAACCACATGGCCCTCACCACCACATCACTCCATTTCCTGGATGTACGCAACTACTTAGCTCCAAATTACAGCTACGATCAGTGGGTAAAGGCCTATGACTGTGCACAAACCAAAGGGAGGTTCCCTTACACCTATATATCAACGCTCGACCGCTAGGAGGAAACACAGTTACCACCCCGGGACGCTTTCTTCGACGATCTGAAGCAGGTGGAATGTTAAGAAGACACGCACCGGGAACTACAGCAAGTATGGAACGACCAACATATGCAGACCTTGCGAGATTTCCTGGTGTATTATAACAACTTAGACGTGGTTCCATTCCTCGAAGCGGCCGAGAAAATGGCCCAACTCTTTCAGGATCAAATGCACGTGGACATATTCAAAGAGTGCTTGAGTTTACCGGGTCTTGCCCTTCGCCACCTTTTTCAAGATTGTTCTACGTACTTTTCACTCATGCAACAAAAAGACGAGGACATGTATGATTGTTTAAAGCAGAACATCGTCGGCGGACCCAGCCTTATTTTCCATCGTTATCACGAGAAGGACGTCACCACCCTTCCAGGTGGGAAACCCTGTGCTAAAATCACTGGATTCGACGCCAATGCCTTGTATCTGTGGTCTCTCGCCCAACCTATGCCCAGTGGTCATTATACACGCTGGTTGGCGGAAGGTCAGCATTTCCGACCTGAACGTACGCCGCACAAGCATCTGGCTGACCAGTGGTTGGACTGGGAAGCCGATCGACGGGGAATTTCTATACGACACCAAACCAACGCCACAGAGAAGCGGATAGGAGATCGTCGACTCCCCGTCGATGGGTTTGCTATACTCCACGATAAACCCACCGTATTCCAATTTTACGGGTGTTACTGGCACGGCCACCAATGCCATTTCAGCGCTGGCCGCTTCAACGAACGACGTGGAAAATCGGCGGCAGAACTACGGGCAGAAGTGGTGGAGAACGGGGATTACGTGAAAGAGATGGGGTACCAGCTCCTCGAAATGTGGGAGTGTGAATTTCACACCATGTGCCAGGCCCTCCCATACTTACGTCGCTTCCTTAAAGCGCGAGAGTACCCTCTCAGTCGCCGACGACTCCTGACCCAGCCACAGCTTCTCGACGCCGTTCGTTCCGGGGACCTCTACGGGTTTGTAGAATGCGATTTGCATTTTCCCGACAACCTCAAGCCACTATTCCCCCAGTGCCCACCCATCTTTAAAAACACGCTGGTGAGTCGGGATGACATTGGTGACACCATGGGCGCCTATGCTGAGCAACACGAATACCTGCCTCGTCCTCGTCGGATGCTGGTTGGGAGCATGTGGGGAGAAAAAATCTTGCTGGGTACCCCGCTACTACAGTGGTACATGAGCCACGGCCTCGAAGTGACGCGAGTGTACCAAGTCCTTCAGTACGTACCGAACAACTGTCTTGCGGGGTATGCCGACATCGTCACATCTGCCCGTCGTCAAGGCGATAAAGATCCCAGTCAGGCCATTATCATCGAATCCTGGAAACTCACGGGCAATGGCTAATATGGAGAAACGGTCACCAACCAAGACAAGCACGTCAACGTGAATATCTGCACTACGAAACAAGCGCGCAAAAAAGATCAACTCGCCTCTGTTTCGGTCCGTGGACGTCATCGATGATGATACGTATGAAGTCAGTTCAGCCAAGAAGCCCATTCGTTACAACCTTCCGATCCAAATTGGATGTATGGTATACCAGGTGGCCAAGCTGAGGATGCTGCAATTTTTATATGATTTCATGGCGGTGTATTTCAACCCATCAGACTGGCAACTCATGCAGATGGACAAGGACTCTGCCTACATGGCCGTCTCTAATGCGGATTGGGATTACAAGCGTCTAGTCCGTCATTCATAATCCAGCCGTCGTCCATTAGAGAATATCCGCGTCCATAATCCAAAGACCTATTCCATTTCCATATAACAGTATTAGCACCAAATTCAAAAAGACAAAAGTATACATAAACATAGGCTTGTTTCCTGCAAGAGAGAAGCGGTCAACAGTTTTCAATGATGCCGGCAAGACATCATGATGTTCCAAAAATATCAAATCCGTATCGCTGATCAGTATTCCTAATCCATAATATTCGTTATAGAGTCGTCATCTAAAAAATGATGTATCTCAGTCACGCTTTGATTGTGACTGTTCATATGAGTACCATGAGGATCTTGAAGTACATGGGTTCATACGGCCCCTAGCCCCGGGTTAAGCGGAATTAGACACAAGTTACGAAACGTAGCGCCATAGATCTTGCACGCTACGTTCGTATTTTGCTATCAGCATGCGATATGTATCGCCAAATTTGAGAAACTTTGAATGGAGGCGCTTGATGGAATAGCCCTGTTTTATCAGTTTCTGCAACAATGTTTTGTGACGTTGATTAAAATCATCACATTTAACACAGGATCTAGCAAATGCTACTAAGCGAGATATGTATACGCGAATGAAAGGAGTCACTCGTCAAACCTGAATTACGTGCGCAGTATGAGGCGGAACGGGACCAATGGCTACCTCGACGCAACCATTACCAGTACGACAAGCGGACGCCGGGTCTCTTCAAGTTAGAGTGGAGTGGAGATGCCATGATCGCCCTGTCGTCCAAGACGTACTATTGTTACGGCGGTGATTGAAACAACAAATTTAGTTGTAAAGGCGTCAACCGACGTGACCCTGCCATCGACAAAGCCCTCTACCTGGGCGTGCTGCAAAGCCAGGCCAGTGCGAGTGGCACTAACAGAGGATTCCGGGTGGTCGACCACCAGATGCGAACCTACATCCAGAAACGAGATGCCTTCACATTTTTCTATCCGAAACGGAAAGTCCTTCCCGATGGAGTTAGTACCACCTACCTGGACTTGTGAAACTTTTTGATACTATGAGTTAAACTAGTACTGTAAAAATTAACATACACCTGTAAAAGTCGGGATGGCCGAGTGGTCTAAGGCGCCAGTCCTAAGTGCTGGTCTGCGCAATGCAGGTCGTGGGTTCGAATCCTACTCCTGGCAGTTTTTACAACTGTATTCTTTGTAACTCTACTGTATTGTTCACATTCTTTGTACATATTCTAACCATTCTTGTTCGCCTGGATATAAATTCGAATCCGACGCTCTGACAGTGTTGCCCAACTGTATTCTTTGTAACTCTACTGTATTGTTCACATTCTTTGTATATATTCTAACCATTCTTGTTCACCTGAATATAAAAAAAGTCAAAACGTCACTTGTGTTTTCATGAATTTTTTGTTGAACATCAATGAACGTCAGAACAATAAGAACGCATTTAAGACAACCAGAGAAATGGGGCATGCACATTAAAACGAGAGGCCGCCAAGTCGTACACTAAGACATCACGGTCTTCGGCTTGAAAATAATCATCAAATAACTGTACAATCGTGTGCATAGAATGTCCTTTACTCCGGTGAGTGAGATAAAACACACAGTACTGTCCGCATACACTACTCAAAGGTCCTTGTAATCTTTTAGAATTCCAACGCCAGTCTGTAGTAGATTCTCCATGAACTGGGTCAAATCGGGATGCACGGGTGCAAGGCCGTAGGAATCAAAGTATTCTCCTTGGCCCAGGGCGTCCTCGTATATAGCCACCCAATGTTCACCCGGTCGAGTACCAGGGTCAGTATTCAGAATGTAGGCCGCAGGGGTGGATGGGGTGGGAAAGGTATTGCGTGGATACACACCTCGAAAGGGTACCCGGGGATCCCGCTGGAGTACGGCGATGAGCTGCTCTGTATCCATGACTCTAGCTGGCGTAGTCACACAGGACGTTTCTTTGCTGATCCATGGTGATGACGTTATCAAACTCGGCTGGGGCTGACAGTGTGTTTTTTGGCATCTTCTCCGTACGACAACAGCGTCTCGATGTAAGCTCGGTACGGGTACGTATTGGTGGACGTACTGAATAGTTTATCGTTCAGACTGATATCCACCTGTTGGAACATCGAGTGCAGCCAGAGATTCACCGAGGCTACGACCGCGTCGACCGCGATATCCGTCCCGTCTCCGTTCACCACTTTGGCTTTCACGTAAAAGTAGGTGTGGGCTAAATCCAGGTAGGCCGTATCTTTGTTTTCAATGGTAAATTCCAGCGGTCCCGTTCCCGTTAGGCTAGCTAGGGGCCGATGTTCTACCCAACGACCTTCGGCGACACTGGTCTGTGTGGGAGGGAATATTCCACAAATCCAATTCACTGTTGGTAGACGGACACGACTCGGAGTGAATGAATGCCATTATGCGAAGATGTCTCTCTTCTTCTTCTTCTTCTTCTTCTTCTTCTTCTTCTGGGGTGTGCGTCGTCGGTGTGTTGGCTGTCGAATGACTCTCCCCTGTGACGGGGGTTGTCTTTTAAGGGCTTTGACCACCAAGACGCTGCCTGCTTCTTTGGCCCGTCGTTTCAAGGCTTGTCGAGGTGCCGACCCACCCAAGACATCACCGGCCACTTGCAGTCCACTGCGTACCGCTTGTTTGCCCACCGCTTTTACGCCACGTGTCACCAGAGGTAAGAACGTTTTGACGATGCTTCCCAGTATGTTTCCCAGCCCGTGACCTCGTTGCATGCGTGCACCGCTAAAGACCGGACCTCCACCTCCCGTTTGTTTCTTGTAATAGTCGGCATAGCTGGCCGTATGGCACTGGTAAGGCACGTACATTATACGAAGTGGGGAGAACGTGCTTGTCGGAAATGAAGTGTCAGCACCACTTTCCCTCGTTCGAATGCCACCGGGCGTCCCGTGTCATCTCTTATATCCACCGTGATCGTCTTGATATCGGTGTGTCGTACGGGTAGGTGGAGTATGTGGTTGAAACTCTGGGTGACTTGATCTCCATACTTCTTTCTAATGGGGACCACCCGTAACAGAGGTGTGTTGACATCTCCCACAACGTGGTTGTCGACCACGTCCGAGTAGACGTAGAGTCCGTACATACCCACTTTCATATCCATCACAACGTCGCCTTTGTCGGTGGTTGGGCCCGCGTAGACGTAAGGGAGACCTAACATTTGCTGTAGGGTAGGACTGAGTTCCACACCCACGTTGGGGCTGAGCAGGAGACAGGCCTTGTCGTTGTGTGCGTTGTAATCGAAGATCACATGATTCTTGAAGGGATAGGATTTGACGGGTCTTGAACTATTCGTCACCACCCGTAGAGACTTATAATTCAACAATGTGGTCAGACCCTCTATGAACGCCTTGGGGTATCGTATTGGCCTTCGGGTACAATCAGTCGGTTTACTTTGCCTTCGTAGGTCACCTAGTACCACACGTCCTTGCCTCGCACGTTGTACCACGAGTAAGGGTATTGAATATCCACCAGTATGGCCGTCCACCGCGTCCGAGTAGACGTAGAGTCCGTACATTCCCACTTTCATATCCATCACAACGTCGCCTGTGTCGGTGGTGGGACCCGCGTAGATGCTGTAAGGGAGACCTAACATTTGCTGTAGGCTAGGACTGAGTTCCACACCCACGTTGGGGCTGAGCAGGATACAGGCCTTGTCGTTGTGTGCGTTGTAATCGAAGATCACATGATTCTTGAAGGGATAGGATTTGACGGGTCTTGAACTATTCGTCACCATCCGTAGAGACTTATAATTCAACAATGTGGTCAGACCCTCTATGAACGCCTTTGGGGGTATCGTATTGGCCTTCGGGTAGGATCAGTCGGTTTACTTTGCCTTCGTAGGTCACCTCGTACCACACGTCCTTGTTCGCACGTTGTACCACGAGTTAGTGTATTGAATATCCACGAGTCCGCATTCCCATCCGTCCAGGTAAATGCAACGGTTGCGGTAACTGGGTCACGTACTTGGCCAAGGTGTTGTCAGGAAACACATCGAGCGAACTGTTACTGGGCAACGTGAGGTAAAACATGACGACTGAGCTTTTCTGCTTCTGCTCCTGGCTTTAATAGGGGTTCCCTAGTAGGGGTCCCAGGTCTTGGGGGCTTGTAGCTGCCGTCGTGATCGGCGCGGTGTGGCCGGCATAGAGGTCGCATAGGGGTGAAAAGAACGTCCCCGCCGTGAGGGTGTTTTGGGAGGGATCTGCGGTTGCCACTCACGTTCCCAGGTATGGGGAAGTCGAGAGGGTGCTTGCATCCAGTTCCAGCGTTCACGATTTCCTACCAATTCTCGAGGGACGTGTGTGTCTTTCAACGCTCTAGCAAAGGCTTCCCAACCCGGTGGATTAGAGTGTTTGCGAGAACGTACCGTATCGTTGATCAGATCGGTGATATGAGACCCTGGGACCACTTGGTTTCGAATAAGCAGCTGCCCCTGGTCGGTCCAACCCATATCAGGATTCTGTTTCACTCGGTCCAACAATAAACGGGCCTTGGTCTTGAATGCCTTAGGGACACTGGCCAACACTTCATCTTCGAGCTGAGGTGAGGCGGATGAGGTTGGTGGTGGTGGTGGTGGTGTTGGTAGTGTGGGTAGTGGTGTTGAACCACCCCTATATTGATCCATAAACGTCTTGCGCGGGTTCAGCGTCTGATGGTAGAGTTGAATTTTCTCGTGATCGGGCAGTCGGCGTTGAAGTATGCTATTCATCTCTTCATCGAGGGACTGCAGTTGTTGTACCGTGGCAGGGACAGGGTAGGGTGATTCCAAACTTTGTAACAGTCGAGGTTCGACCAGCATCATTTTTTTCGTATGTTCCATGTTAGCGTCCCAAGATGGATCCTACTAACGGTCCCAGTACGGAGGCTGCTAATGGCGCGAGTAGTGCCCCGAGAAATCCACCTTGCTGTAACACCTGTTTCTTTTTCTTTAAACTAGTCTTCTTCACCAGCGTTCGGAGACCCGTCTTGTGCCGTTGCAATTTCTCTTGCTGCAGAGGACTGAGGGGAACATTTCCTTTTAACACATTATGAGCGACTTCACACAAACACCGTACCAATCCCGCGTCCGCCCCGCGCACCAGGGCCCGGACCACCTCCGGTGGCGCGCTGCGTAACATGCGGAGCGCCGGCGCGTGCTTCCGTATCCGCGCAGACATGATGAGAAAGTGAATGGTTTGAAGTCCGCTCTTGTTCTTTTATTTGGGTGTGTACACCGTCTGGAACTCTCCGGGAAAAATGTGGGTCCGCAATCGATGAGCAGGTAGCCGTGGGCCTCCTGGGTGGCATCTTCAAAGGCTTCCCGAACAAAGGCCGTGTTTTTAGGGTACATCTGTTTCGCCAGGTGCATAATTTGTGACGCGTCTCTGTGGTTTTTGAACAACACCACATACTGGGCATTCAAACTGATGTTCCTGTGCTCTTTGTTCTTACTGAATAGATTTTGGACGATGTAGATGATACTCAGCCGACGACGATGACTTCGTTTGGTAAAAAGCCGGGTGACGACTATCCGTTTCGGCCATCAGATCATCCACGACCACCAACGTGTCTTCTGGGGTATCCTCTGGGGGTAATCCTCCCACCAAGGTAAGTCCAGGCCTCCGTGCCAGTTCCTCGTAGGCAGGCTGCCAAGCTCCATAACACCAAAGGATGCGGGCCACGGGAGGAGAAATGAGGGCTGGTTCTCCGATGAGACGTTGAACGAAGTGTGTTTATCCCGACCCAGTCGGTCCAGCGATGAGACACGTGAAAGGATGCTGCCACCGTGGATCCATCCAGTTATTTGGTGTTTTGGGCTAAGCGTTCAGAGGCCCACCACCGTTGTTGCGGATCCCACCATGGATTGTAGTCCGGGGGATACAATTGCCGTGGTAATCGTGGTACAAGACCTACTACAGGATATGTCTCCCTGCTGAATGGAGTGGCCGCTCCCCTCGTGAGAGGTGTACTCTTCGTGCCTAGAGTAGTGGTTGCGATGATCGGTGGTACCCTGCTGAAGATTGATGGCGGTGATTCCCTCGTTGGTAATCGTGGTACAAGACCTACTACAGGATATGTCTCCCTGCTCTCAGCTCCCGGAGCTCCCCTCGTGATGGGTGTACTCTTCGTGGGTAGGGTAGTGGTTGCGATGATCGGTGGACCCCTGCTGAACGGAGGTGATTCTCTCGTGATGTTCCCCGGTGGTGCTTCGAAGATGATGGTGTTGTTGTTGTTGGTAGCGTATTGACGTTGAGGTGGAGGGGTTGACAGGGTAGGTAGGCAGGCTATCAGGTACGCCAAGTCGTAGAAGACACCTCCAAACAAGACACCCAGAAGTGTTAGTATACACACGACAGTACCGACTTGTCCTTTTCGAGTACGCAACAGTAAAGGAAGTTGTGCACTATCCATGGTACAACCCTAGACTGAAGGCTGTAGGAGACGTGAGGTAGAATTTATATCCGTTTCATGTCACGGGCTGAGACCCAAGAATTAAACGAACTGGGCCAACCTTGCCATTTGACGAAATGATAGGGGATGCCACGTCGATGTTCCGTTTTCAAAATCTTCTCCACCGTGTAGTAGTCTTTCTGTGTTTTTACGACCGGTTGTAATTCTGCCTCGTAAAACGTGCCTTGCAGTGTTTCTCCTTGTAGATCTTCCAGTTGATAGACGTGTGGGTTTCGGGGACTATGGCGAGCAATGACAAAATGCTCATCACTCCAGTTGAGCAAGTAACTTTTCTCAAATTGACCTTTGACTTTACTGATCCGTACCACATCTCCGCGTTTGTAACGAGGTGAAGACCCTTCTTCAGGAGGTGAGTAGAGCGTACGGCGCACTTGATGTTAGTTGCGTTCCGTCACATCGATGGGCGCCCGTTGGATACTGCGATGATAGGCTCGATTATACCCTCGAACCAGTTGAGGTAGCACATCGATGTACCGTCGGGTGTCTTTGGCTGTAAAATACTTGTACATCCGACCTTTCAAGGTCCGATTGAACCGTTCCACCACAGAGGCTTTGGTTTCGTTGTACGTATGGAAGAAAAACACCTTCTGTTTCTTGAGAAAGGCTTGAAAGTGTCGATTGAAAAATTCTGTGCCTTCATCTGTTTGCAAATAGAGAGGTTTGCGACCTATACGCCTGTACAAGATTCTCCCTTGTTTTGGTCCGGATGGGTACCACCCATGCGACCTTGGATAAAATATCCAATATATGTACCGATGTCCATCATTGTGGGTAGCAAATCGACTCATATCGACCAAATCTGCCTGCCATTGTGCGTCTATGCCTCCTACGATGGCTCGGTTACGGCGAAAATGCCGTCGGGCTGCTCGATGTAAGCTATAAGTGTCTTGGGTTTTTAACCATTCGCGAACTTCAGCTCGACTGATGCCTTGGGACTGCGCAGCTCGAGTGAGCGCTCCCACAGCGCTATAAGCGGCTGGACTGTCTGGACTGTAATACAACACCTTATCCACATGTTTTGTACCCTTATCCTTTCGGGTTTCCCTACGGGTCTCCCGCCGGGTGTCCCACCGGGTTCGTTTCATGATGCGACTGACGCTCTAGACTGTGTGGTCCCCTATAGATATAGTACCTCATCGACAATGGGGGCTACTTGTTCCAAAGCCGCCCATAGATCGGGGTCCAGGGTTAAACCACCTTCGTTCAGACAGAAGAGTCGAGCGAAAAAGGAACCGCGGAAAATGTAGACGTCGTCACAGAGGTGAATGCTATCGCCGTTCAGTTCACCCAACAACACCCGTTTCAAGGTGGTCCATCTTTCCGGTGACAAAGAGACGTGCGCTTTGGGTTCAGGCGTACACCAACACCTAAGTCCGCTATCGATGAGGTCCACTCGTTTGGAGTACAACAATAGGGTGCAGCCAGGTGTAAGCCTCCGGGTAGCCACAGTCCCTTCTTTCACTTCGGGATGCAGTAAGTCATCCACCTCGGGAGTACATCTTTCAGTGCCATCCATAAGGGTGGGCAGAGTGTGATATGGGTACCCCCACGCTGTTCCAACCGGGGAAAAAAGGAATCCTCTCCAGCAGTGCGTATGTGCACACCGACTTCCACGTGCATGAAATCCCTTTCGGGCTCTTTTCCCTGTAACAATCCAGCCTGCTAGCGATAACAAAATCTTCACCTTCTACGGTGCGTCTTGGACCAGCTCCAGGTGATCGTCATTGACGATGAGGTAGACGTCGGACGTCAGTTGGAATAACGCAAGCTCTGTTCCGCTCGCTGCCATGGTGGTGAATGAAAAGAAACGGCTAGAGAGGTCTGTCTGTATAGAGTAGTACAGGTTAAGGGAGAATAGGGCTCGAAATTCACTTGTACACGAGTCAATAGTTGCTGCGCATTGCCCCGCAAGGTCAATAGGGGTCGAAATGCGCTTTTATACTACTCCATGTGAAGACGAATAGTCCTCTTGGTATAATTAGTCCGTGTCCGTTATAGCTTTTTTCGTTCACCTTCGTGAAAGTCCGTGATCATTCGGTGGTGTAATGTTATTGGGTTAGGAATTCATTTAACCTAGGCTCTTTGCTATACGCACCTTGGTCCAAAAAATGAGATTCTGGCGTTCACCCAGCAAGACTGTAGCCAACCCTTTGGACCAATGAACGTCCATTATTTCAACCCATGACTAAGCCTGAACAAGAGCCAATGAGTGGGCTAAGCCGGTCTTAGACAGCCAATCGATATCATCCTGGGTTATTGTATGGGACTTCAACTTAACCTAGGAAATCGCTATTGAAAGCTTGGTAGGATTCTGGCGTAATGGTGGGCCTTGTGCAACTACGGCATTTGGACCAATGAATATCCATTATTTCAGCCAACAGATTTGCCCGAAGAAGAGCCAATCGATGAGGTCCGCGCCTTTTAGACAGCCAATGGATATCCATTACATTCAGCATATCAACCCCGAGCCAGACGGACAAGAGCACATTCTATCACAATATTTCCATGTGTGAAGATCGTATTACAAGAAACATGAGCGGAGTTGCCAAAATGTCTACAACAAAAGGTGCGGCGAGGTGGACGAGAGAGAGGTGAGAAAGAATAGAACTGGCGAGAGCAGTAAAAGCCTTCTGGATGGAAGAAGTGAAAAGATGGACCCGGGAAAATACCAATATGACACCACTTGCCTGGTTTGATTTACACCACCTCGTAACCAGAGCGCACACGGACTTAAATGGCGAAGACTGGTTGGCCGCCTTAGAGGATGTGTTACAACAGCCCCAACCAGTCGTCCCCGAGTTTATAGACGTGGACGCCTTGGAGGAAGAACGACAGGCAACTCCCTCCCAACAACAACAACAACAGCCCGGGGGCAGATAGGCAAGCCCCCCTCCAGAGACAACTGGATAAAAAAACATCCCAACGGCCCTTTTCAGGGCCAGCCCAGTCCTTCGAAAGGGGACTTTTTAATCTGGCACATTTCAATTTAACATCAGACTCACCATGTCAATCTCCTCTCCTCTATGCTTACCAATCTCCTCACTCCAAGGAAAAAAATTACCCTAAAGTCCCTTTTCAGGGCCAACCCAATCCTTCTACCGTCCTCCATATTCGATGATGATTGCCAATCTCCAGCACCTAAAAAAAAATACACATTCAAATAGAGTGCATTCTATGACAATCCCAACACCTCATACCCTTCAAAGTGTACCATGACCCATGTGCTAATTTACGACCGTGTGGGCGTTTACACTCGGTTTTTTCCGGGACTACTCAGTGTATCTATCAGACTAGTATATTACTGTGTAACTTATACATTCATACTGATAGTGGGTGGTAGTGTTAGTAGGAAGTTCCCATTCACTAGGTGTTATTTACCTAGGTGTATACAAGGTGTAGGAGCTTGTGATTTTTAGTTAGAAAGCTCCTCTTTCGGGAGGTATGGGTGGCCCTGATAAGGGCCGTATGAGTTGTAATGATTACAACGATTGGAGTAGTTGTCTCTTGGCGCATAGGGGACATCTCAGCGGGACGAATGCACACGGGACGGGTATGCAACATGGTGTGGCTCTCCCTGCAAGTTTGCTGATACAGCAGGCATATAACGCTTGGTGTCCACAGGGAAATAAGGCAAATTTGGCGTCATGGGTAAAACATTTGACACCTGGTTATTGCTTTACCACCCCCAGTGTTGTGTCCCTCTGCAGTCGTGTTATTTCCGTGCAGTAGTCGTCAAGATATTGCTGCTGTTGCTCCTGCTGCGGCACTTTCGTCAAATGACCCTCTACCGTCTGTTCTTTGTCTTCTTCTTTTACTTCTTCTTCTTCTCTCAACAGATTGTCTATAATCTCCTCCAGCCAACCCTCGTTGGTACTATTGTCTTGTGAAGTCACTTGGATGTCGATGAATTCACCTGTTGTGTCGTCAAGATATTGCTGGTGTTGTTGCGAAACTTCGATATCGATGAATTCACCCGTTGCTTCGTCAAGATATTGCATGTTGCTTCGTCTAGCGTCAGTCATGAAGTGGTTAGCATGAATGTGTGTAGCAGACGACCGACAGCTCGCTTTTTATTCTCTACCGTAGAGAACCCGGCTGAGGGCGCGCGGACGTCAGCGAAATCTGTCTGGACATCATGGCCAGAAAGAAAAGATAAAATGATCTGTGCTTTCTACAAGATTTGGAAGCGGGCTAAATTTTTAATAAACACGAGTTGAGATCTAAAACAACTTTAAATTTATACCTTGGCATGTTATCGTGTAACCCTGAAAATTTCATAGAGCTAACGGCTGCATAAGTATATATATTTTTTTAATTTTCCACGTTTCAAAAGCCCAATTTCACCTGCATGGCTGTGTTAAAAGTACAGTAAACTTGGTAAATGGACTTACGGCTCTTAAAACACTATAGGTTTCTACCTTACTACGTTAGTGTGTCATTGTAAAAAAAATTCGGGAAGTTTATAGATGGAGAAATGTGAATTTTTTTATTTCCAACCCTCTAGTGTGAAAACAACCATTGACACCCATAGCTGTATTCGGTCCCATACTCTAAACAGTTTCCATCACGCAGCGAACACGTGAACACTACATGTACATGGTCCCGTATTTACACGGATGTAAACAAAGCCCCGGATGAATGAATAGATACATGCATTCCTATCATTCAAAATGACCTGTACATGTAGTGTTCACGTGATCGCTGCGTGATGGAAACTGTTTAGAGTATGGGACAGAATACAGCTATGGGTGTCAATGGTTGTTTTCACACTAGAGGGATGGAAACAAAAAAATTCACATTTCTCGATCTATAAACCTCCCGATTTTTTTTACAATGACACACTAACGTGGTAAGGTAGAAACCTAAAGTATTTTAAGAGCCGTAAGTCCATTTATTTCAAGTTTACCGTACTTTTAACACAGCCATGCAGGTGAAATTGAGCTTTTGAAACATGGAAAATGAAGAAAAAAATATATTTATGCAGCCGTTAGCTCTATGAAATTTTCAGAGTTACACGATAACATGCCAAGGTATAGATTTAAAGTTGTTTTAGATCTCAACTCGTGTTTATCAAAAATTTAGCCCGCTTCCAAATCTTGCAGAAAGCACAGATCATTTTGTCTTCTCTTTCTGGCCATGATGTCTAGACAGATTTCGCTGACGTCCGCGCGCCCTCAGCCGGGTTCTCTACGGTAGAGAATAAAAAGCGGGCTGTCGGTCGTCTGCTACACACATTCATTCCAACCACATCATGGCTGCTAGACGTGTACTGTTCGACGCAATGAACACGACTGATGAAGATTTGGCGAGGGAACTAAGCCATAACGCTACACAGGCTGAAGCTGTGAGGGACCAAGCCCTGGCGCAGGGACTACAAGATGCTAGACTAATGCCCCCGATCAATCGAGTACTCACTCGGGACGGAGAATTGCAGACGACAAGATATACAGATAGCCGACACTCTGGATGCGGACGACGATGATATTACAGACAAAGATGGAGACGAAGAAGGTGTACAGACGCCACATCGTCCACAAATAGGGTGGTTAAACACACGCAGCATGGGCCCACCAGCAACTACAGCTGCTACCACAACGACGGCTACCGCATCACCACCCGAGGGGACCCAGTTGGTACAGCTAAGACAACATCTTCAAGAAGTGGAAGAGGAGAAGGCTAAACTACGCCTCCGACTGGATAACGAGATAAGGAAATCCACATGCACCATCTGCCAGGACGCTAAGACGGGGTACGCCTTTTTCCTGTGTAGACACCTAGCCGTATGTGGTCCTTGTCTTCTAAGCTGATTAACCAATGCGGAGTGCTGCGACTGCCCAGACACAAGAGACTTTCATGTGGCTTTACGGTGCCATGTATGTCGGGGAAACGTATCTAGAGTGAAAAGAATCTACCGGTCGTAAACTGATGACCAACCCTCTGTACTTCCTAACGGCCCTTTTCAGGGCCAACCCATACTCTCGAAAGAGGAACTTTCTAACTAAAAAGCACAACACCAACTCCCACACCTTCCCCTGCATAGAGTGAACACTGACGCACATTAGTTGAATTTCTAATATTTATTAACAGTAGAATGAACATAAGAGTTTCACCGGCTCTTTGTGTTAAATTTTCTAATAGCGTTATACGGTGTCACCATGATGGTAGAATGAACATAGAATGAACATAGAATGTAGGAATACGGTAATGTCTGAATGTTCAATATGTAGTCAACAAGACTTGTTTGAAATCATGTCTTTCATTTCATGTCTTAATGTTCAATATTTAGCCAACAAGACTTGTTTGAACTCTTCCGTGTCTTTTTGCCCCCGGTGCACGAACATGAAGGTCGCAATCTGCTCAGGGGGAATTCTCGGTGGACAGGCCGCTTCCAATGCCTCTGCGATTTCCGTCTCGTTGATGTCGTGTAACGCCTCAGTCATCAGCGCGTCTGACGGTGCCACCAAAGGATGCGGGCCATCCAGACACATATGCATGTCTAACGATCTGACACAGCCTGCACATTGTTGGATACGCTCACCTTCAATGCGAGGTTTAAGATGATTCAGGAGGGTTTCAATGTACTTTTTATAGATATACTCAGACAGCTGGTCATTCAGATTTTCAAAAATCATGTGTGCGAGGCGCTGAAGCTTCCGCAACGCAGGTATTTGCAGGGTGACTCCCTCGGGAAAGGGAATACGCGTAGTATCTTTCTTCAACTTCCATTTACGAATATGTACCAGCAGCATGTCGTTGAACATAGAACAGGTGAGGAAGACATCGTCTCCACAACAAAATTTATGTTCGATGTGCCCCTGGTTCTCAATCACCGCCTCGACGACTTGACTTTGTGTGTATCTCTGTACTCTTTTCCATTGCTCAATCGTCAAGGCAATATGCTTAGGTGGTTTATCATCCCAGGCTGATGCATTAAAGTGCACTTGCTCATCTTTCACGGTTACACTTAAATAGGGCGTGAGCTCCCAACTTGTGATCTGGGCCGCCTGGTAGGCCTGCTGGATGAGGTCATTCATCTGCTCCACAGACATAGGGAGTAGCATCTCTTCCTCCGCTTGCTGATGCTCTTGCTGAGGCATTATTAAAGGTGTTAGTTGGGGACGTTTGGCGGGTGGATAGGACTCTTTCGGGTCTTCCTGGGCACGTTTGCTACCTGTACTCTCTTCGGGAATGTCTATGACTAAGGTGTGTTCCTCGGGTTGAAGTAGAGAGGCTATTCCCACATTCTCCGTCTCTCTCAGCGCCTCCAAGAAGGCCTGAAATGCTAAAGGACCTCGGCGTGGTAGAGTGTCCATGAGGGCTCTGTTTCGTGCCGTATTGGTATTCTGTGCCATGATGTATTCTTCCATGTATGTAGTGATTACGTTTCTCACCAGAAGCAGATCACATAGTTCGGCCACATTCATCAGCTCACTAATGATCTGGACACGGTGCTGCATCAGCTTAGCTCGGTCAGATGAGTCCATGGCTGTTGGCCCGTTGCTGTTCAGGCAGGTCTTGAGTAGGTTGGTCACTCCTCAGGCAGGCTCAGACTGGTCAGGTAGCTGCGGTCAAGTAGGCAGGGCAATGAATGAAGCCATTCCATGAAAATCCCCACTTTTATACACCACCCTGACAGACCCCGGATGTACAAGAACCCGTATGTAATGCTACACACTGCAGGTATTGCTAGAGGACCCGTATGGAACACACAGCTAAAGGACCCGGATATAAGTCCCGGATGTAAACCCCGGATGAACAGGTCAGTACATGCATTCCTATCATTCAATATGACCTTGAACTATCACGTGATCTCCCCGTGATGGAAAAACCCCAAATATAAGTCAGTACATGCCTCCCATAAATGGTATTGCTAGAGGACCCGGATATAGGTCAATCCTAAACTACCCGGCTGTTCCCATCAATGTGTGAACCCGGATGTACAAGAACCCGTATGGAACAACAACTAAAGGACCCGGATATAAGTCCCCGGATGAACAGGTCAGTACATGCATTTCTATCATTCAATATGACCTTGAACTATCACGTGATCTCCCCGTGATGGAAAAACCCCAAATATAAGTCAGTACATGCATAGGTCACGCCCGATTCACGCAGACCGGAAGTGACGTCATACACATCTCACCGCGGAAGAATACACAACGAGGTCAAAATACTCGCTTCTGATTGGCTGACGCAAAGGTCAAAGGTCACGTGATATACAAATTGTTGAGGTCAATGTGAGTCTATATACGCAATGTATACTACTAACGGGCTAATATAGGAACAACATTCATTGATAATTATTCTATTGTGCATCATAGTTTTTCTTCGTAAATTATTCGTGTCGATTTCACGATTGAGTATGACCTGCTGCACCGTTAATCACTTTATCAAATATCTCCGCGGAAAAATATGAGAAAAAAAATCTTTAAAAACACATTTCTCTGATTTCCTTTGAAAGTGTTATGGATTTGTCATACAGATGGGAGGAACTTTATTCTTGTCGTCAGAATATCTGGACTCTCTATATCACTCTTCGGATGGGGATATTCTCTTAGCAAAAGAAATGTCACATGAAACCAAATAATTGAACTTCTTAATTTATTGTGTTGTTACAAGAGAAAACTCTTCCTAAAAATGTCTATATAAACTATACCAAAAATAGGCCATACAAAGCAAAATTTGATCAATGGAAAATCCATCTATGAAATTGACTATCGCAATTTATTCAAGGTTGATGTTTCTGTATGTAAACTAATATGCATGATTTTGTAGGTTTTGGATCGAAATATAAATCAGCTTCATTACCGCTACACACAAAGGAGTCTTCTTCATATAAACGTCACATTTGCCTGTGACTGATTACTCAGCTGGCTGCATTGGAGATAGCGGAATAATGAGGGCACATATTGCCTTGGGTATAGATGCATGCATGCCACTCGTTCTTACGATTTTATCAAAAATACCTTTATTATTTTTTTTTTCGCATTTCTTTCGATTACTCTAAATGTCAGTCAAATTCAGCGAGTAAATTTGAGAAAGATGACAACTATATACTAAACAATCAACAGCTTCACTTAACACTAAAACATCTCGTCTCATAATTGGCTTTTCCTGTTCGTCATTATTTTATTAAAAATAATTAGTGAAGTATAACCTAGCTCTATAAGGGTGATTCAGGCTGAAAGAGGGGAACATTTCAGCCAGCGGTATCCAGTTTGTTTTATTAGTGTCCTTATTAATATAATATGCATTTCCGCTTAACATTGCCTATAGCTTGTATTACTCTTACATACATCTGACTTTGGAAACAATGGGACATTCCCGCCCTGATACAGAGTATGCATGTTCTCTAATTTAGCGACTGCCAGGATGGCACAGCACCGTTAAAATGACTTTAATTACATGTATAATCTATATATAATCCAATAGTTATATACGCTGTAAAATGAATTAACTAATTTTCCGCGATCCTCAAATATTAAACGGAAGTCGAAATAAACTAGAAGTATGTCCCATGTAATCCGGTTGAAAAATAGGGAATATTGTCTGAAATCCTAACAAATGCCAGCAAAATATCATATACAGGTCCTGACCGAAAATATCAGAGGATCCAAAAAAGGACTTTTGTAAGAAGATCAATTTTGCATCTGGTTAGGAAGTTGTGCAAAAATATAGTTACACCTGTGTAAATTTGCAAATTGGTTAACGCATTGCCACAACTGTTCCTAATACCTTCGGATGATAGTCACACATGGCGTTCATTCATCTCCATGTGCTATAATCCGTACCGTATAAAAGTTCATTTTGATGCTCCTTACCTGTTATTTTCTGGAAGCTAATTTCTTCTCTTCCACGCTTGTCGCTTTTATTAAAGTTCCCGGCGCTGGTGATCAGCTGTACAAGAGCCGTTTTCACATCGACCCTGACTTTCCCCATGTTACGGTAGACGCCATGTTGTGTAACTGCGCATGCGTAGTGGCCCAAATACACGCAATATGGCGTCTACCGTAACATGGGGGAAGTCAGGGTCGATGTGAAAACGGCTCAGTCTGGTACAGCTGATCACCAGCGCCGGAAATTTAACAAAAGCGCCAAGCGTGGAAAAGAAGGAATTCGCTTCCTGAAAATAACAGGTAAGGAGCATCAAAATGAACTTTTATACGGTACGGGTTATAGCACACGGAGATGAATGAACGCCATGTGTGACTATCATCCGAAGGTATTATTGATAGGAACAGTTGTGGCTAGTTAACGCGTAGCAAATATGCAAATGATTTATTCAGAGTAGGCATAATCGAGAAGGGTAACACGCCTCTACAAACTTGTAGCATACTGTACTCGTAGTCGGACACCGACTTATTCATTACATCACGCCAGCAAGTCACTGTAACATGCGCGTAAGACTAAAAAACCACGTTACTGACATAGTCCGTAGTGCCAATTAACCTATTGTTTAAGTCTGTTAAGCCCTCGGTGGCCGAGTGGCTTCACTGGTGACCGCTAGCCTCACACCACTGAACCGGCACGGGTTCGAGCCCACCTGGTGCATGTGTTGAAGTTTGTCAGTTGCTTGTCGCCGGACGGTGGTTCTTCCTCCACCAACCAAACTGACAGGCATATGAGTGAAACAACCATGAGTGTGACATTAGGGCAAAATCCTCCCCGCCCCGCCCCGATCCCCCATTCGCCCCCCACCTCCGTTACATGACTCAGCCCGGAATTGATCCCAGAACCACCCACCTGATTGTGGAATAGATTTTAGCCTCAGTTAAACCGGGTTGTATTGTATTTGTAGCCTATAATATAAAAAAGACGGAAGAACTTTGCTGATTAATTTGTGTTCACCGTTGTCCGGTTTCCAAGGTTCCGCTCTCAAGTACGACTTCTTACGGCAATCGACTGCTAAAGACGTAACGAGGAAGGCAACAAGGAAGAAAGGAAGAAAAAAATACGCTCACGTAGACAGGCGCGGGATCGATACGGTCTTTGACTTTACAGCACATCCACATTGTCTGTTCCAGTCTAAAATTGGTCTGAAAACTAGATTATACAGCCAAGAGTCCGCTCATCGACCACCCCCACAATATCTCAGCACTCCATCTGACACGATCAGCATATGCCCCAGAGGCAGTTTATCACATTCATTTAAGACAATGAATACCGGGTATAGGGTACATATTCAGTTCTCAAGCCGTAAATGCCAATATTTGATTGCGAAACTGTACTGGATATGTCCTCGTAAACGCTAACTCCACATTTTATCTAAAGCTGAAATACAAGCCCATTTTGAGGCTGTGGATTGAAACACGTCTTTGAGTTGCGTCGAGATGGCCGTGGATCCAAGTCGCAACCGTCAAGGGAATTCTTACATTGACTGTGTGAATAAAGACTTGTCCATGGCCAGAAACCACACTGTGCGCACTCGGCACTTTAAAAAAATGCCTTTCCATCTACAGATGATCATGCTATCATCGCTTTGACGTCTCGACAGTAGTAATAAGCCGTTAAATTCTGTCGTAAAAGAGTGGCTGATGGGGCGTTGCCATGTTGACGTGACGTCACTGACGTCACATCCGGTTATCAAAGGTCAAGTTCATTATAGTTCCGGCAAAGGTCACGTGACCGGATGACCTCGTATTCCTCTGCGGTGATACGGTCGGCGGTGATGCGGTCGCGTCCGCGGACAGAAAGTAGTCCCTTGTCAACTATGCCTGTATGGGGTAAAGGGGTGGTCATTTTTTATTTTTTCCTTGTGGATTTTACTATGGGGTGGCATCTTGTTTTTCTCGTCTCGATCTGTAGAACACGATGGGAGGGGTCTCGAAGCCAAGCGGTGAATTTTTTTGAAATGTTCAGGTAGGTCTGCCCATATTAGGTCCATACTGGTGCGGTGGACACTCCCACTCCTTGACATTTGCGGTATGGGGTGTGGCATCTTGTTTTTCGCGTCTCGAGCTGTAGAACACGATAGGAGGGGTGTCGAAGCAAGCGGTGAAACTTTTTGAAAAGTTCAGGTAGGCCTGATGTGGATAGGGCCATACTGGCGCAGTGGACAAAGTGGGTCCCACTGGGAAACCCACACCTGGACATTTGCGGTTTGGGTTGTGGCCCCTTGTTTTTCTCGTCTCAACACGTAGAACACGATGGGTGGGGTCTCGAGGCCATGCGTTGAAATCGCTTGAAAGAGTGACTATCCGCATGCGCACTGGGCAGGCAGATCCGAGGTGGACGATTTGGGGTCTAGGTGGGCCCCTAGTGGTCCGATTGGGTCGAGTGAGGTTTCAGTGTGAAACACTCGTCAGGAAGCATCCGACTGGATGTGTGATACAGGATGGGTGGATGGGTCATTCTGCGCATGAGCAGTAGAAAAATAGTATCGGAATGGACCTTTTGAGGTCGTGATGGACTCTAGATTGGTCTGTATGGTGTCTTATTTTGAAGTTCTCTTTGGGTAGCCTCAGATTGGAATGGTGTCTAGTCAGGTTTCATCATTCTGCGCATGCGCAGTCTGGCCGTAGTATAGAAAGCAGGCATTTTAGGGATTCGCGAGGGTCTGTTGTGTGATTGATGGACCAACCGTGGTCCGAATGCGTCGAGTGGGGTGTCATCTTGAAACTCTCGTGGTGTTCACCATGACTTGAGGGGTGTCCACGTTATCTGTGACGTCATTGGTGACGTCATCAGTAGGAGCAGTATTGAAAGCGGGCATTTTGGGGGTGTGCAGAAAGGTGCTTGTGGTAGAGATGGACCATCTCTGGGCCGAATGCGTCATCTTGAGGTGTCATCTTGTAGCAACGCCCGCCAACGCCAAGCTTAACGCTTCAACGCCCTGGTAAAATAGATCAGAAGATATCTCATACACATTCTATAGAATTGCCATTATTTGATCTGACGCCAAGATGTAGACAGATGAGAGAACAACAACAACAACAACAACAACAACAAGGATGACAGGTCAATCAATGTATTCTCCCCTCCAGTACATCATACCCACGCTGGGGCAGCAACGTTGACTATGTTTACAATTCTCGTAGGCTCTTGTCCAATCAGAAGCCGTCGTTTGAGAAAGTTCCATCTTTGTTCGGTGTGACCTAAGTATTGTTGGCAGTCCAGGATATTGTTCAGGCAACATGTTCTGAAACAGTTGTTTGTGCATTCTGATCGCATTTTTCTAGGGCCTCGGTGGGTGGTAGCCCCATACCCTCTTCCAAGTGACGCTGAGTCTTCAGGATGAACCTGTGCGTGGGGTCGCCTTTTATTTGAAGCGGTAGTAGGGTATACTGTTCATAGATCGCCATGGCTGTTTTCCTGATGTTGGGACTCATTTGGATGTGTGCCTTTTGTAAGTTATCCTGTCCGGCGTCCTCGATCGCTGCAGCGTGAGTATTAATAGCTGCTGTCACAATACGATCCCAAAAAGATCGGTTCTTTCTCACTTCCCTGAAATGTAGGCTGACTATTCTGAGATCAAGCTCTCCGTATCAGTAGATAGACTCTCAGCAGTCTCTGTTTCGGTATTATTATCTGTGTCCTTAGTGGAGTCCTTGGGGTCTTCAATCCAATGTATATTCTTCTGGTGTCGCATCATATCGTAATGTTCGGTAAACGTGCGTTCGCACTCAGATCATGTATAACCCATGTTCACGGTGGAACGTCGACCGTGCGCATTTTGGGAATACACTTGCTTTTATAGACAGTACCACCCACCAACGCCTTAGAGCCCGTCTCAACGCCTTAACACCCCTTCTCAACGCCTTAACACCTTTTAGTGATGCTTTTAAACAAATGCTTCTTTGGGCTATTGCTCTGACATAGCCGATTTAAAGTTCATTCCCGAGGTTTTTCAACATCGGCGCTGTTCTTTTGATTTCCATATGCACCGGGTCCTTGTCCAACAATTTCATATTGATCATGAGGTCGGCATACTGCTGACACAAAGCCCGTCGCAGTTTGGGTGCCAATGAGTTATGAGCTAAAATTGCGGCTTCCTCTTTCGAATATCCTTTGTGGTGAAACTTGTTCTCTGTGGCCTTCAACGTCTCGCCCATCTCGGCGTACATACTTTCTTTGAACACATCCTTCCATACCCTTGTGTCCACATTATGTTTATTCTCTTGTGCGAGGTTGGATTGAACCTTCATTGTTGGGTGATAATCGGGGACTGATGGTATGATGGGGACCGGCTGTATGAGGATGGGTTGCTGCCAGGTGTGGACTCGGTGGATTGTGTAGGGGTATATGCCGTTGTGGCGATCCCTCGCCGGGTAACTGGTGGGTCGTCAACCGGCGATCTTGAGGGTATGAGCTTTTAAGTCTACGAACAGGTAACCGTATGGACGACTTGTTGCCCCTTGAAACGCCTGCGTAAAATGGTCGATGTTCTGAGGATAAATTCGACTACCAAACACACGAATTTGTGCTCGGTCGATGGGACTGGAGAACAACACAAAGTATTGGCAGTTCAAGGCAATATCTCTGGACGCCTTTCCTTGAGGAAAGAGATTCTGGGTCAAATAGAAGGCGGACAGATTGCGATGATGGAACCCCTTAGTAAACAAGTCGGCAAAGTGTAAATTGTGCTTGGCCGCACTCATCAAGTTATCTAGCACTACCACGCTGGTCTGCTCAATTACAAGCGTCTGGTCCGTCATTCATAATTCAGCCGTAGTCCATTAGAGAATATCCGCGTCCATAATCCAAAGACCTATTCCATACTCCATATAACAGTATTAGCACCAAGGTCGAAGAAATACGCTTGATCGATATCGTGAGGAATTACAAGCGTCTAGTCTGTCATTCATAATCCAGCCGTCGTCCATTAGGGAATATCCGCGTCCATAATCCAAAGACCTATTCCATTTTCCACATAACAGTATTAGCACCAAATTCAAAAAGACAATCATAGTATACACAAACATAGGCTTGTTTCCTGCAAGAGAGAAGCGGTCAACAGTTTTCAATGATGCCGGCAAGACATCATGATGTTCCAAAAATATCAAATCCGTATCGCTGATCAGTATTCTTAATCCATAATATTCGTTGTGAAGTCGTCATCTAAAGAATGATGTATCTCAGTCACGCTTTGATTGTGACTGTTCATATGAGTACCATGGGGATCTTGAAGTACATGGGTTCATACGGCCCCTAGCCCCGGGTTAAGCGGAATTAGACACAAGTTACGAAACGTAGCGCCATAGATCTTGCACGCTACGTTCGTATTTTGCTATCAGCATGCGATATGTATCGCCAAATTTGAGAAACTTTGAGTGGAGGCGCTTGGTGGAATAGCCCTGTTTTATAAGTTTCTGCAACAATGTTTTGTGACGTTGATTAAAATCATCACATTTAACACAGGATCTAGCAAATGCTACTAAGCGAGATATGTATACGCCATATGCAGGTCCCACTGGAATATTACTATCCAGAAAGGGATAGTTTACGATGTCGAAATTGTAATCATCTCTTTTGTCATAAAGTCCCTGGGACGAAGCTCACATTCTGTAACTTTATAGTTTCGTAGGCGTGTCGGAGCTGAGGATGCCATACCTTCTTCTAAGAACTTCATCATCCAGGACGTCTTTCCACATCCCGTAGGGCCGCTCACCGTCATCGTATACGGATGCTCTAGTACTCTCGTATGTGACGTAGATGTTGATCGTTCTTCGGGCGTACGTTGAATTTGCGCGTTATCTGGACTCCGTTCCGTGAGATGACTTCGCTCTACACGATTATTATGTACGGAAGGCAAATGTTTACGTAGAATAAATGGCGTGGAAAATGACTTCGAACACAAGTGGCATGCGTAAACCATGGCTCTCGTCTCCATGGATACCCGGCGTATGATGAAGCTTTCACAGATGTATGTCGTGTTTATATGTAAGAGTTCGAAGCTCGGGGATGGAGCAGTCGGGAGCTCGGAGCTCGCTCACTCATTCGCCCACTCACTCACTGCCCAGCATTAGGGCGTCACTGCGTTGCGGGCATCACTGCGTTTAAGACGGGCGTTGGGCACGCCTCACTCCCGGAGCTCCGAGCTCGGAGCTCCGGGGCTCTCGGAGCTCGGAGCTCTTGGAGCTCCGGGGCTCTGGGAGCTCGGAGATTTGAGCTCTTGGAGCTCCGGAGCTCTCGGAGCTCGAAGCTTGAAGCTCTTGGAGCTTGGATTTCTTGCAGCTCTTGGAGCTCTGAGCTCTTGGAGCTAGGAGCTTGGAGCTCCGTACGCATGCGCGCGCATCTGTGGTTCGCCCGCACCCTGGTATACCATATACCCTACGGGCTGTAGGGTACAGGGTGCCTCACAGGTGCATGCGTACGGAACTCCAAGCCCCGAGTTCCAAGCGCTCCGAGCTCCAAAAGCTCTAAGCTCCAAGCTCCGAGAGCTCCGGAGCTCCAAAGGCTCTAAGCTCCGAGAGCTCCGGAGCTCCAAAGGCTCTAAGCTCCGAGAGCTCCGGAGCTCCAAAGGCTCCAAGCTCCGAGCTCCAAGCTCGGAGATGCGAGAGCTCCGGAGCTCCAAGCTCCGAGCTCCTCGAGCTCTGGGGGTGAGGTGTTCACAACGCCCGTCTTAACGCAGTGATGCCCTCAACGCAATGACGCGCTGACGCGGGTGAGTGAGTGAGTGAGTGAGTGAGCGAGCGAGCGAGTGAGCGAGCTCCGAGCTCCGGACTGCCCCATCCCCGAGCTTCGAGCTCCAAACACCAAACTGCTCCTTTCCCGAGCTCCAGCTCTTGCATATAAACAAGACATACATCTGTTAAGGCTTCATTATACGCCGGGTGTCCATGGAGACTAGAGCCATCGTTTACGAATTTCACTTGTGTCTGAAGCCATTTTCCACGCCATTTAGTCTACGTAGACATTTGCTTTCCGTACATAATAATCGTGTAGAGCTAAGCCATCTCACGAGAAGAACGATCAACACCTACGTCACACACCAGATTATTAGAGCATCGCTATATGATGAAGGTGAGCGGCCCTACGGGATGTGGAAAGACGTCCTGGGTAAAGAAGTTCTTAGAAGAAGGTGTGGCAAATCCAGCTCCGACACGCGTTGCTTGGTGCTATAGCCAGTGGCAACCCGCCTACAAAACTACAAGGTTACAGAATGTGAGCTTCGTCCCAGGGCTAAGGACAATTCACACGTTGCCGACTTGTTTACTAAAGGGTCCCATCATCGCAATCTGTCCGTCATCTATTTGACCCAGAATCTCTTTCCTAAGGCGTCCAGAGATATTGCCTTGAACGGCCAATACTTTGTGTTGTTCTCCAATCCCATCGACAGAGCAAAAATCCGTGTGTGTGGTAGTTGAATTTATCCTCAGAACATCGACCATTTCATGCAGGCGTTTCAAGAGGCGACAAGTCGTCCGTACGGCTACCAGTTCGTAGACTTAAAAGCTCATACCCTTGAAGATCGCCGGTTGGCGACCCTCCTGTTACGCGGCGATGGGTCACTACAACGGCATATACCCCTACACCATCCACCGAGTCCACACCTGGCAGCACTCGTCCAGCAGCAGCAATCCATCCCCATACAGCGGGTCCCCTTTATACCAGCAGTCCCGGAATATCACCCAACAATGAAGGTTGAATCCAAACTCGAATGAACATAATGTGGACACAAGGGTATGGAAGGATGTGTTCAAAGATAGAATGGACGCCGAGATGGGCGAGATGTTGGAGGCCACAGAGAACAAGTTTCACCACAAAGTGTATTCGAAAGAGGAAGCCGCAATTTTAGCTCATAACACATTGGCACCCAAACTACGACGGGCTTTACGTCAGCAGTATTCCGACCTCGTGATCCATATGAAATTGTTGGACATGGACCCGGTCCATATGGAAATCGAAAGAACAACGTCGATGTTGAAAATTTCGGGCATGAACTGGAAAGTGGCGTATGTCAGAGCTCAAAAGAAGCATTTGTTTCAACACATCATTAAAAAGAATACTAAGTGTTAAGAATACTGAACCGTCCTGCTGACATTTTTACACACCCTCTAGAATATGTCTTTGTATAACTAAAAATATTCGTCATAGCTATGATAAAGTATATATTTTTTGAAAGCGCATTTCGTACGGATTCCAAATATATAAACGTGTTCTCTGCAAATCTGTAGGTTGTGAAGATATTCAAATTTAAACAAAATAATTTTAAAAGATGAACCTTTTCTAAATGGCTAGTTTTAAAAAAGGTATTCAACTTATTCTAACTTGCATCATCATTTCCTGTAGAAGACAATTCCAACAGGAAATCTGTGTCTCAGTTTCGTCAGTTTTGGCCTAGTTCTCATTCTACTGACATTCAATTCAACTTCAAAGTTCAAACCTGTGAGTCGCTCGATTCTGTGAAAGAAATATTTCATTAAATGTCAATAGAATGAGAACTAGACCAAAATTGATCAAACTGAGACATGGATATCCTGTTGGAGTTGTCTTCTACAGGAAATGATGAAGGAAGTTAGGATAAACTGAATACTTTTTTGAAAGCAGTATTAAAAAAAAATGCAAATTAAATTTTAAATTAAATTTATTTAAAATCCAAATATCTTCAAAACATTCAGGCCTATTGTATACAAACTTATATATTTCAAATCCCCAAGAAATGTGCTTTCAAGAAATATATACATTACCATAGCTCTGTGGCCTACTTTTAGCTGAATAAAGACAAGTTCCAGAGGGTGTGTAAAAGTGTGTGCAGGAGGGCTCAGTACCCTTATAGCGCCGAGAAAGGGCGTTAAGGCGTTGGCGGGCGTAACTGTCTATAAAGCAAGTGTATTTCCAAAACACGCACAGTCGACGTTCAACCATCAACATGGGTTATACATGCTCTGAGTGCGAACGCACGTTCACCAGACATTACGATATGATGCGACACCAGAAGAATATACATGGGATTGAAGACTCCGAGTAGTCGACCAAGGACACAGATAATGATACGGAAACAGAGACTGCTGAGAGTCTATCTACTGATACGGAGAACTTGATCTCAGATAGTCAGCCTACATCCCAGGGAAGTGAGGAAGAACCTACCTTTTGAGATCGTATTGTGACAGCAGCTATTAATACTCACGCTGCAGCTATCGAGGAAGCCGGACAAGATGACTTACAACAGGCGTACATCCAAATGCGTCCCAACATCATGGCGATCTATGAACAGTATACCCTGCTACCGCTTGAAATGAAAGGCAACCCCACGCACAGGTCCATCATGAAGACCAAGCGTCACTTGGAAAAGGATATTGGGTTACCTCCCACCGAGGCTCTGGAAAATGCGATCAGAATTCCCAAACAACTGTTTGGGCTGCTCAACGATGCTTAGGTCACACCGAACAAAGATGGAACTTTTTCAAACGAGGGCTTCTGATTGGACAAGAGCCTACGAGAATTGTAAACATACCCAACGCGGTTCCCAGCGTCAGTATGATGTACTGGAGGGAAAATAAAATGACTGACCTGTTATCCTTGTTGTTGTTGTTGTTCTCTCATCTGTCTACATCATGGCGTCAGTGGCAATTCCATGGAATGTGCATGAGACACTTTCCTTCACACCCTCCGCTACACTATCGCTACTACCAATGACGTCACAGAGGACGTGGACACCCCTCAGGTCTACACCACGAGAGCTTCAAGATGACACCCCACATGATGCATTCGAACAACGGATGGTCCATCAATCACTCAACAGACCCCCGCGAACCCCTAAAATGCCTGCTTTCTATACTACGGTCAGACTGCCCATGGGCAGAATGATGAAGCCGGACCAGACATCAGTCCAATCCGACGCTACCCCAAGAGAACTTCAAAGTAAGACCCCATACGTCCCAATCGGCCCGATCTGCCTGCCCAGTGCGCATCACGTAGAACATACGCGATATATACAGATATGAATAACTTCCGTGTCATCCAAGAGATGTTGTGGCTCTGTAATTTTGAACATGTAGGACAGTACATGACTCGAAAATGGCGGGTTACGTTGGGGTTACCAAACTCCGAACAGCGCATGTCAGCTGAACGAATATCGTCTAGCCTACAAGCCCTGCCCGCAATTGAAATTATCGTCAACACGCTATCAGGATGGAGATTACTCCGCCAATACAAACCTTTTTCTATCACTTTAATAACCTCATTATTCATTAACAAAATATCTCCGAAAATCTCTTCATCAATAACCTTCATTGGTTTCACTGATAGCGAGTTTATGTTATTGATTTTCGTATAAATATAGTCCATGCGTATTGATCTGCCGTAGTGTGTGATACAATGGGTCCTATTGCTAACTGTGTAGGGGTGACAGCTTCTCAGGCGATCATATATCGACTGTTTCGCAATCAAAGCGCCGTGTTCCAATTAATTGTTCTAGATATGTCTAAGGTACAAGTTGTCATGACAGCCTTTTCGTCATTTCAGGCAAGTTGGCGAATGAAACAATGAACCTGCGGGTTGTCACTCAGTAGCCTCTCTCCCTACATCGCTGTACTGTTTGGAATGCCCCCTTTTCAAATCCGGAATTGACCAATCGAAACGTCAGCTTCGCCAATAGACTGATTCAATCAGCTCCGGAGACCACACAGAAACTGTGCGTGTGCATTCGACTGCGGTCAGTGGGGTTGGACCAGTGTTATGAGGATGTGTGTGGTTACGTCGGTATAAAGTTTAGCTGATTGGCTGACGACATCACGTGGTGTTAATTTCGGGGAATTCCCTCATTTACTTGCCGAAAGTTGCCGAAAGTAAGATGACCCCGGGGTCAGCCGTACCGCGTATAGATGACCCAGATGGTTACAGGTTGTCAAAACCATTTCGGACCACCGAGCGGAAAATGGGACGGATCATACGCTCGGGAGCCGACAATATGAATTCCCTATTAATCTCCAAATGTGACGCGCCGGAATCGCCTAGCACGCGTGACTCAAAACCACACCACCATGACGCGGATGCATGATCGACAAATTATACACTGTGGATTCCAAAATTATTTCGAATGTACTGGTAATCCGTAGCTTTAACATTAAGCGTGTCGCATGTTTAAGTTGTATAGTCCCAGTGATGTCATAGTGTTTTATTTTTCCGAATGTGCCAGTCTAGAATCAACGTTGTTGTGGTCGGTCCACTGCAGATGGAACTGTCGGCAGGTTGAAAGTACTTTTGCGCCCTCTGGAATCATTGGAAACGCCCTGTGAGATAATTGGATTCGAAAGTTCAAATTAGGTTCAGAACTCCTTGTGTTTGGACTTGTTCAACGTCACACTCCAAACAACATGAATCACATGACCTCTTGATATGTCAAGATGGTGTTCATGGCATTCGATGGAATATCTGCCACCGGAGATTCCTAAGAAGTTGCGAACGATTCAAAAGATCCGTTTAACCCTACCTGGCCAGGGGGGGTGACACTGTTGGTTTTTTGCTCCTATCTCCGGAACGACAAAAATTGCGAGCTGAAATTTCTTGACTTTTTAGACTATCATATTGGGGTCATTCTGAGCCTATTTGCATGACCCCCGAGCAGAGGATCACGGATGAATTCAAAATGGCGGCCATGTGGAGCCCCAGAAAAGTCATGTTTTCGTCAAATTTCTTCAAAGTTTTTGCTTTTCTGCATCGAAAATTGGGTAAAATCTATTTCATTTCATATTTTCGAAAAATTCGAAAATTCTTACCCCAAAAATGCTCTTTTTGAAAATGACGTCACAGTGACGTTATCTTGGCGGCCATCTTGGATTTTTTCTCATTTTCTTGTAGAGCTTGACTCAACGATATAGTGTGGTAAGTTTCAGCCCTCTAGCCTCCGCGGTAGCGAAAATATATAGGGCGGGCACTCCGAACCCCCCCCCCCCATTGCCGCTTGTAATCATATATTTCAATTGAAACAATAGAGACGTATTATCCATTATTTCTCAGCTCTAGTTTATCGATTTAATGGTAAAAAAAATAAAATAAAATAAAAAATAAAATACTCAGTTTAGAACAATTGCATCTCCAATATAAATAGAACGTAAACTGCATCAATAAACAAACCTCCGCCATTTCACATGTCCACGTGACTACACTTTTAAGGAAAAAAAACAAAACAAATATGCTGTCCCTAACACCTGTCCCTAAAATGATCCGTGTCCATTCATATCGATCATGTCTGCAAATCCTTGACCCTACCACTCCTCGACTCCGTATGTACACCATGACGCCCCGTCCTGTAAAAACTACCCCAATCGTTGTCTACATGACACCCCAACTACGCGACCCACTTGGACCAGGTATGGCCCACCTAGACTAAGAATAATACGAGATTTACTCTTCTGCTAATACTAACATATTCCGCACAAAAAAAAATCATATAAAAAGTATTCACCTTTTTCATATATTTCACCTATTTGAAGATAGTCACAATATCTATCAAAACTTCTCAAAGTGGATGGATGTTGCTGTACAAATTCTCGGCTGGAAGACAGTGGAAATCCTTATAACCAAGTAGAAAAAGAGATAATACATAGAAAATGAGTGAAAAGTCCTGAATCACTAGTGTCGGTAAAATGTTCTTTAATCGCTTTGGTGGAGAAGTAAGCATGCAGGAACCCGTACAAACGTGTTCAACCTGAGAATACCAGCGTCCGCCTGTTTACAGTGTAAGTACACTCATGTGATCAGAGGCAAGCTGCTCCTTCTTAGCGCACCCTATCTAGTATGACCCCTCCCACCTACTAACATTAGCGGACCCTACCTAGTATGACCCCCTCCCACCTACTAACATTAGCGGACCCTATCTAGTTTGACCCCTCCCACCTACTAACATAAGCGGACCCTATCTAGCATGACCTCTCCCACCTACTAACATTAGCGGACCCTGTCTAGCATGACCTCTCCCACCTACTAACATTAGCGGACCCTATCTAGTATGACCATTCCCACCTACTAACATTAGTGGACCCTATCTAGCATGACCTCTCCCACCTACTAACATTAGCGGATCCTATCTAGCATGACCACTCCCACCTACTAACATTAGCGGACCCTATCTAGCATGACCTCTCCCACCTACTACCATTAGCGGACCCTATCTAGCATGACCACTCCCACCTACTAACATTAGCGGACCCTATCTAGTATGTCCTCTCCCACCTACTAACATTAGTGGACCCTATCTAGCATGACCACTCCCACCTACTAACATTAGCGGACCCTATCTAGCATGACCACTCCCACCTACTAACATTAGCGGACCCTATCTAGTATGACCATTCCCACCTACTAACATTAGTGGACCCTATCTAGCATGACCTCTCCCACCTACTACCATTAGCGGACCCCAACTAGTATGACTTCTCCCACCGCCTAACGTTAGCGGACCCTATCTAGTATGACCCCTCCCACCTACTAACATTTTCAACGGAACGACGAGAACAAGCAAGCTGAAACTTTCAGACTTTTCCGCGAATCTTATCGGTGTCATTTTGAGATTATTTGCATAACACTAGGGACAAAGGATCATGGGAGAATCCATAATGGCGGCCACGGGGTGTCAGAAAACCCTGTTTTCGGTCTTTTTATGTAAATCCCCCCACCACCACACATTTTTCTTGCCTAAAATGGCATAAAATGTAATTTATTTTGCTAAATTGATTATTCTCTATCATATTAATTAGTTTTTGCGAGAGAGAAAAAAAATTTTAAATTGTTGTTACGTTATCATGGTGACTGTATTGAATACCCACTATCCCGGCTGAGAGAGACAACAAATTAATCGCACAGGCCTGGTAGGGTTAATCCAGCGTCATCATCCCATTATAGATAATGATTGTCTCAAGCGCAAGTGAAAGACGGGTAACTGAATAACAAGAGTAGATCGAACAGCAAGAGTGAGATAAAGAATAGAAACTCAAGTTTCCAAGACAATAAATGTCAAGACGGAGATTACATGTGTGGTCTTGGTTTATTGTAGGCCTATATTCCAGCTTGAGAAAGGCGAGCTTATTATCAGCCACTGTTTGATTACTTGTTGCTATGTTACGTGATTGTCCAATAACTGATAATTATCGCGATTGCGGAAGTTTCCCGGATGGACTCGAGTTACTGGTACCTTGAAATTTTGCAAGAAGAAGACATCAAACTTGCTGCCGAATGACACTCCTGGGACTCGTTATGCCTTGTATGGGAATCGCAGCTAGTTATGGTTGAAGAAGCGGGTACCCGCTATTTCCCTCCACATCCACATGTCATTCTGAGATGCAGACAAATCACAAGTGCCACGTTATATCTTTACCTCTGAGGTACCGGTACCTTGTCTCGTAATTGTATTTAGGTGATTGCAAAGGTCGTGTATTCAATAACGATATCATTCAGCAGAGAAAATCGACCTTTAATGAACCATTACCCCTATCTGGCCTGGGCGATTTGGGGTGTATCGCAGCCTGGGGGGGAGGGGGGGCGGAAAGTCCTCCCCCTATATATTTTCTCTACCACTAAGGCTAGAGCGCTGAAACTTGCCACACAGAATCTTTGGTTCAAGCTCTACCGGGAAATGTTAAAAAATCCAAGATTGACGTCATCTTCTCGGAAGCCATTTTTCGGCCTTTTTGGGGTCGATTTTTCGAATTTTCATTTTTCCGATTTTTGTCTCGAAAAAAATCAAATAAAATACAGAATAATTAGTTTTGTATAAATAAAATACTTTCAAGGCAAGGAAAATGTGAAGAAATGGAGCGAAAAGATTGAAAAACACGACTTTCGCGGATACCACATGGTCGCCATTTTGAATTTACCCATGATCCTCTGCCCGGGGGTATATGAAAATAGGCTCAAAATGACCCCAATAAGATAAACTTAAAAGTCACCAAGTTACAGCCTCCTCGGTTCTGTCGTTTCGGAGCAGCAGAGAAAAGTTCACTAGGGGAAGCACTTTCCGCCCCCCCCCCCCGGCCAGGTAGGGTTAAGGAAACAATATATGATTGGTTGGAATTCCTTTCAATTTTCCCCACAGGCCAATGAAATTCCATGATTTCTTATTCAAAATTTGTATTGGCCAATAGAGTGATTTAAAAGTGTGTACGCACCTCGCGCACAAACAGGTTTTATGCCTGATTCGGTCAGACTTCAAAATAGTATTATTGTTTGACACGAATGATGAGATACTGTTAAGAAAAATCTGTCCGTCCGTCTGTTTTTGTAACTTTTTTTATGAATATTTATATTTCAGATGGTAAAACATAGTAGGATAACATATGTTATAGATAGCATTGTTATATGCATCTATACACAGTCAATGTCAAAAGACTGATCCGAGGACATTATATATGTAGAGATAATACCTTGACAAACAGGAGTTCAATAGTCGATTGGATGTCATTATTCAGTAATTAACATTTTCCACAGACTCCACGGATTTTCAAATTCCGCAATGTTTCCATCCATAAAATAACCTGACCTTTACAACTTGATAATAATGCAATAGACATTTCTTAAACCCATGTAATGTTGGAATACATCCATTGTTTTTTTTGTTTCTATATAAATAAACCACTTTGCCAACAACAAAAATTGTCTGCACTACTTCTCTCTCGAAAGAGGATATATTTTTTATTACCTGACTTTACTTTTACTCTCACACCAGACCTTATACAACTTGCAGCACAGTCTTTGGCTTCATTTTTGGCAAATAAGTGGTCCAAAGTTTCGTCCCCTTTTTTTTTTTTTTTTTTTTTTTTAACAAAAATCGCACCAGGATGAGTTTTGGAGCCCAATATTGTGCAAAAATATATTTGTTGCCAGAATTCTGTATGTTATTCTATATTGGAGCAAAATAAGTTTTTGTCTTTTGTACTGAGAAAAGGTAGCTTATATGTGATTCTCATTCTACATCACTCATATATACTAGACTAAAACGCTTAAACGTGCTCCTCGAGCGACCCGTACCTGTACCAAAAGTAAAATTATATGGGTGTTGATGGACAAGCTTCCCTGCGAGGGTTACAGCTATACCGTCGGAATTATAGGTTACATTTGTAATTACTCAGATATGTCTGTGTAACTTAAATGCAAAGTATGGCTTGCCAAACCAGTTTACACATTTATTATTAGGGATCGCTTCCATTAATCGTTTTTTCTTCAGTCGCGATTTTTCTTCAATTTCCTCGATTGAAAAACGATCATTCGTGAATCAGTCGCGAGGATATCGAGAGAAAAAAAATGAAAAAAAAAACGATTGAGCCTTCTTGAAAAAAAAACTTCTCTCACGATATCGTTTTTGAATCGTTTACCCATACGCGATCCGTTCTTGATCGCGAATCTTCAATCCCTAGGGAATCGGTTTTTTTATCAAGGTGCGAGAGAATCGTGAGGCGGAGTGATATCTGACACATAGGCCGTGTTCGAGTGCTTTTTATTCGAGACAATTTTCTCGATTGAAAACCGATTGCCAACAGAAAAAACCCCATTCGAACAGCGATCGCGAATGAATCGTTTATCGAAAAAAACCATTCCCTCGCACCTTGGAAAACCGCGAATTCGAGAAAATTTGACGAAATAAACAATTCATTCACGAACGATAATTGGAAACGGTTCCACACTAGACTGACGAAACCCTCCTTTTTTATTTATTTATTTTTTTACATAAAATAAGACGAGCGAACTGTAAATGAGTCCGAGACGTTCGAGTAATGGCATGTAAGTAGTAGGTAAAGAGCTTTTGGGATCGCATTGACCTCAAAAATTTGCATATGACCTCTGTGACGTCACAGCGACAGCCAATCAGAAGCGAGTATTTTGAGAGAGGTCAAGTATGGCGGTGTGTGGTGGTGGTGGTCAAAATGGCGGCTGTGTGGTGGTGGTGGTCAAAATGGCGGCTGTGTGGTGGTGGTGGTCAAAATGGCGGCTGTGTGGTGGTGGTGGTCAAAATGGCGGCTGTGTGGTGGTGGTGGTCAAAATGGCGGCTGTGTGGTGGTGGTGGTCAAAATGGCGGCTGTGTGGTGGTTAAAATGGCGGCTGTGTGGTGGTGGTGGTCAAAATGGCGGCTGTGTGGTGGTGGTGGTCAAAATGGCGGCTGTGTGTGGTGGTGGTCAAAATGGCGGCTGTGTGGTGGTGGTGGTCAAAATGGCGGATTGTAGAAAAACGTATAAAAGGAGGCGATTTTTAGCGGTGGGGTGTATTCATTGCACTACTTGCCTGACTTACCTGACCTGACCAGCCTGCCTGCCTGCCTGCCTGCCTGCCTGCCTGCCTACCCGCTTGTATGAGACGAAAGCATGAGACGTGGAGAAGATTTTCCCTGGGACCCAGCAGCACCTCCGGTTGAAGTCTTGCCTGAAGACGAGCGTGTCAGGGACATTTATCGACGTCACTGGGCTACCATACGCCATTGTTTTCACCGTGACCGTCGTCTATTGGACTTGTATAACTATCGACTGCAGGACCTCACGTATCTGTCTACCTATGCCGAGAACATTTTCACAGATCAGGTGACAGCGTTCAAGTTGAATATGACATTCGGGTACATTTTACGGCACAAGGAGACGGATCAGGTGCGGTATTATTATCCCAGCAATAATACCTATGTGTTTGATGAGCCCTTCACGGTGACGGATGCGATTTCTCTGGAGCCACTCATCGACCAACTCACTACGTTGGATCCATTGGAATGGGCCCGGTTGCAACGCCCCAATACCCAATGGCTTGTGGAAATGGTGACCAACGTCACATTTTTCGTCACAAAAATGAGAGATCATCCTATCAGTGCTCCTGTACTACTACCCCCTTGGCTGCTTCATCGAAAAGGCCTGTATGCATTAACAGCAGGGTCACATGGGCCCTACAAAGACCGGAAATGTCTGTTTCGGTGTTTGGCCGTGCATGTGGACGAGTGTGATCCCCCGTCTTGTGACAGAGTGGCCAATGACTATTGGCAACAGTATTTACAGCAGCAAGACTTGGATGAGCGGCACTTCCGTGGAGTTCCGCTCAAGAATTTGGATGACGTGGAAACACTGTTCAACCTCAATATCTTTGTATACCGATTACGATGCGAGGAGGATACATTTGTGGCTGAATTGGTTCGTCGTTCAACAGAACGGTATGCTTCTACAATGAAAGTCAATGTGTTCGACGACAATGGCGTGAGTCATTTTTCGCTGATCTACAATATGAGCCAGTACGCTCAGTCTTACAGTTGTGCCCAATGCCATCGGGTGTTCAAAAAGTCTACCAACCTACATCGACACGAGAAGATTTGTGACAACAGTGTCAAGCGAGTATATCCGGGTGGTGTGTATCATAATACGCCTACTATTTTCCAGGAACTGGCCGATGAGGGTCTCATCATACCGGAGGCGGACCGTTATTTTCCCTACCGGGCGTGTTACGATTTTGAGGCCCTGTTGGAGCCCATGGACATGTTTTCAGCGAAAACGCAGTGGACGCAGCGCCATATTCCCCTGAGTGTGAGTATTTCCAGCAACGTGCCTGGCTATGACGCTGCACCGGTGTGTTTCGTGTCCACTGGGGATTCCCATGAGTTGATCACGCGCATGATGGAGTATTTAGAAGAAGTCAGTGCGGCTAGTACAGAATTGTTGGTGTCCAAGTTCCAGGACGTACTGGACCAGCTGGACGATCGCATTCCTATACCGGGTGTAGCGTTTAGTGACGATGAAGAGTCCGAGTCGGAGTCGGAGCCCGAGTGGGAGCCCGAGTCGCAGCCCCTGCAGTCGCAGGATGTGCCTTTACCGAAACCGTATGCGGAGAAATTGAAAGTGCGCTTCCTACAATATCTAGGCCAGTTACCGGTGCTAGGTTTCAACTCGGGGCGATATGATTTGAACATGGTGAAGGAATTTCTTTACCCCTACTTGGCCCAGGCGAATACCATCAAGTCCGTCATCAAGAAGATCAATAATCATATGGCCCTCACTACCACATCACTGCATTTCCTGGATGTACGGAACTACTTAGCTCCTAATTATAGCTATGATCAGTGGGTGAAGGCGTATGACTGTGCACAAACCAAAGGGCGGTTCCCTTACACGTATATATCGACGCTCGACTGTTTGGAGGAAACACAGTTGCCACCCCGGGATGCCTTCTTTGATGATTTGAAGCAAGAGGAATGTCCCGAAGACACGTACCGGGAACTACAGCAGGTATGGAACGATCAACATATGCAGACCTTGCGAGATTTCCTGATATGGTATAATAACCTAGATGTGGTTCCTTTCCTGGAAGCGGCCGAGAAAATGGTTCAACTCTTTCGTCGTGAGATGCACGTCGATATCTTCAAGGAGTGCTTGAGTTTACCGGGTCTGGCGCTTCGCCATCTTTTTCAAGCGTGTCCTACGTACTTCTCGCTGATACAGCAAAAAGATGCAGACATGCATGATTGTCTAAAGCAGAACATTGTGGGCGGACCGAGTCTTATTTTTCACCGTTACCACGAGAAGGACGTCACTACTCTCCCCAGTGGAAAACCCTGTGCTAAGATCATCGGATTCGATGCCAATGCCTTGTACCTGTGGTCGCTGGCCCAACCTATGCCCAGTGGCCATTATACACGTTGGTTGGCGGACGGTCGGCATTTTACACCGCAACGCACGCCCTACAAGCATCTGGCTGATCAGTGGTTGGATTGGGAAGCCTATCGACGGGGAATTACTATACGACACCAAACCAACGCCACAGAGAAGCGCATAGGAGATCGTCGACTCCCCGTCGATGGGTTTGCCCTGGTGGGTAGAACACCCACCGTATTCCAATTTTACGGTTGCTATTGGCACGGCCACGGATGTCATTTCAGCGCTGGACGCTTCAACGAACGACGTGGAAAAACACCGGAAGAATTACGGGAAGAAGTGGTGGAGAACGGTGATTATGTGAAAGAGAGAGGATACCATCTGATCGAAATGTGGGAGTGTGAATTTCACACCATGTGCCAGGCCCTGCCCCATTTACGGCGTTTCCTAAAAGAGCACGAGTACCCCTTGAGTCGTCGGCGACTCCTGAATCTGCCACAGATGTTCGACGCCATTCGTTCGGGGGACCTCTACGGCTTTGTCGAATGTGATTTGCATGTTCCCGACACTCTCAAGCCCCTCTTCGCCCAGTGTCCTCCCATCTTTAAGAACACGCTGGTGGGTCGGGATGATATTGGGGACACCATGAGGGCCTATGCGGAGCAACACGAGTGTTTGCCTCAACCTCGACGGATGTTGATTGGTAGTATGTGGGCCGAGAAAATCTTGCTGGGCACTCCCTTACTGCAGTGGTACATGAACCACGGTTTGGAAATTACCCAGATATACCAAGTGATACAGTACGTACCCCACGCCTGTTTTGCGGAGAATGCCGACATCGTGACGTCGGCCCGTCGTCAAGGTGATCAAGACCCGAGTCAGGCCATCATCGGTGAATCTTGGAAGTTGACGGGCAATGGGTATTACGGAAAAACGGTCACGAACCAGGATAAGCACGTGAACGTGAACATTTGTACTACTGCCCAAGCCCGCAAAAAAGTGAATTCTCCTCTGTTTCGGTCCGTGGAGGTCATCGATGACGACACCTATGAAGTCACTTTAGCCAAGAAGACTATCCGTTACAACCTACCCCTGCAGATTGGATGTATGGTATACCAGGTGGCCAAGCTGAGGATGCTCCAGTTTCTGTATGATTTCATGGGTGTGTATGTTAATCCATCAGACTGGCAACTCATGGAGATGGATACGGACTCGGCCTACATGGCCGTCTCTAATGCGGATTGGGAGTCCCTGGTGAAACCGCAGTTACGTACCCAGTATGAAGCGGAACGGGACCAGTGGCTACCTCGACGTGACCATTACCAGTACGATAAGCGTACGCCGGGCCTGTTCAAGCTGGAGTGGAGTGGGGATGCTATGATTGGTCTCTCCTCCAAGACGTATTACTGTTACGGCGGAGACGAAAATAAGTTTAGCTGCAAAGGGGTGAGCCGGCGCGATCCCAACATCGACAAAGCCTTGTACTTGAACGTGCTGCAAAGCCAGGCCAGTGCGAGTGGCACTAACCGAGGATTTCGGGTAGTGGACCACCAGATGCGGACGTACATTCAGCAACGAGACGCCTTTACTTTCTTTTACCCGAAACGGAAAGTGTTGGCCGATGGTGTGAGCACCACTTACTTGGACTTGTGAACAATGTCGAACTATAACTGTTGATACACCACTTAAAAAACTGTAAAAGTCAGGATGGCCGAGTGGTTTAAGGCGCCGGTATTAAGTGCTGGTCGGCGAAGAGCTGGCGTAGGTTCGAATCCTACTCCTGACAGAACTTTTTTTGGACCTTAACCCTACTATTTGTACCCTGTATTCTATTTGTACATATTCTATACATTCTTGTTGACTTAAATAAAAAAAAAAATAAAAAAAAAAAAGTCAAACCCATCATTTTTGTGTTTTTTCATCAATTTGTATTGAACATCAATGAACGTCAGAACAACAACGTCATAACAATAACGTGATAAAAAAACAAGTGGCCTGCGCGCAGTGCATTTAAGTTAACCAGAGAAATGGAGCATGCACATTAAAACGAGAGGCCGTCCAGTCATAGACGAGGACATCACGGTCTTCGGCTTGACAATAATCATCAAACATGTGTACGATGGTTGGCATAGAATGTCCTCTACTCCGGTGAGTGAGATAAAACACACAGTACTGCCCGCACACACTACTCAAGGGTCCTTGTAATCTTTGAGTATTCCAACGCCACACTGTAGTAGAGACGTCCATGAATTTCACCAAATCGGGATGTAGGGGTGCAAGTCCGTAGGAATCAAAGTATTCGCCTTGGCCTAGGGTGTCCACGTACACAGCTACCCAATGTTCACCGGGTCGAGACCCCGGGTCTGTATTCAGGGTGTAGGCTGCTGGGGTGGTGGAGTGGGTGGGAAACACATTGCGTGGAAACACACCTCGAAAGGGCACCTTAGGATCTCGCTGGAGTATGCCCATCAGCTGCTCTGTATCCATGACTCTAGTTGGCGTAGTCACACAGCACGTTTCTTTGCTGATCCACGCTGATGACGTTATCAAACTCGGCGTAGCAAATCACGTTAATGGTCTGGGCTAGACCAACGGCAAACCGCAGTTCCAACCGTAGGTTTCCTTTCTTGAGCAAGGCCAGTTGATGATCGTGTTCCAAGGTGGGGGTGAGGTCGAAGGCGAACAACGTGTACCCGTGGTAAAAGTCTCGTCGAGTGATGGCATTTCCTTCGTCCTGGTTGTTTTGTCCTGTGGCTGTAAACAGGTTCAGGTAGCTCCGCACATAGTTTTGGTTACCAAAATCCGGTTGTAATGGTCGGGCTGGAATTTGATGGCCAGCCACGTGCAGTGCCAAAAAGTTCAGGTTGAAATGTTGAAAGGCGAACGGATTCTCATCCCACGCTCCATTGAAAGCGGTGTTGGTCACACACGCTATGGTAACACGTTTAGGGAGATCCCCTAGAAATAAATTTTCACGATTGGCCATCATCGTACCGGTTGGCACAGAGAACACCTTGGTCTGTACGCGTCGGATGGGGTACAGGGCTGGTTTTTTCGATAAGGCTTCCATGTGACTCACCAACACCCCCTGTTGCAAATCCACCGTACGCACAAACAGGGCTGCATCTTCTAGGACGATCTTGTAATTGGGGGCCTCTCCAGCGGCCATCAAGGCGAACGCAGGTATGGAACGGATCAACTTGATCTTGATGGATACACCGTTCATCATGTAGCGGTCTTGCAGGAACAGATCGGCGTGCAGTCGTCCCATCATATCGATGGACCTGCTAGTGGCTGCTAGGTTTTTGCGCGCGGTGAATCCATTATTGGCAGCGAGCACGCTATTCATGGAGCCGGGTGTATCCTTGTAGTACAGCGAGGCTTGCAAGTGTGTTTTTTGGCATCATTGCCGTACGACAACAGCGTCTCCATGTAGGCTCGGTACGGGTACGTATTGGTGGACGTACTGATGAGTTTATCGCTCAGACTCATATCCACCTGTTGGAACAAGGAGTGCAGCCAAAGATTCACCGGGCCTACTACCGCATCGGCCGCTAGGTCGGCCCCGGCTGCGTCCACTATTTTGGCTTTCACGTACAAGTAGGTGTGGGCTAAATCCAGGTAGGCCGTATCTTTGTTTTCAATGGTAAATTCCACAGGTCCCGTCCCCGTCAGGCTAGCCAGGGGTCGATGTTCTACCCAACGTCCTTCGGCTACACTGGTCTGTGTGGGTGGAATAGTCCACAAATCCAATTCACTGTTGGTAGACGGACACGACTCGGAGTGAATGAATGCCATTATGCGAAGATGTCTCTCCTACTACTCTTCTTCTTCTTCTTCTTGGTGTTAGTCCTCCGGGGTGTGCGTCGTCGGTGTGTTGGACATCGAATGACTCTTCGCTGTGTCCGTGGTTGTCTTTTAAGGGCTTTGGCGATCAAGACGCTGCCTGCTTCTTTAGCCCGTCGTTTCAAGGCTTGTCGGGGTGCTGTGCCTCCCATCACATCACCGGCCACGCGCAATCCACTGCGTACCGCTTGTTTCCCCACCGCTTTAACACCTCGTGTCACCAAGGGTAAGAACGTTTTCACAATGCTGCCCAGTATGTTTCCCAATCCGTGACCTCGTTGCATGCGTGCACCGCTAAAGATGGGCAAGCCTCCTCCCGTTTGTTTCTTGTAGTAGTCGGCATAGCTGGGCGTATGGCACTGGTAAGGCACGTACATTATACGAAATGAGGAGAACGGGCTTGTCGGAAATGAAGTGTCAGCACCACTTTCCCTCGTTCGAATGCGACCGGGTGTCCCGTGTCATCTCTTATATCCACCATGATCGTGTTGATATCCGTATGTCGCACGGGCAGGTAGAGTATATGGTTGAAACTCTGGTTGACTTGATTGCCATACGTCTTGCTAATGGGGACCACCCGTAACAGAGGTGTGTTCACATCGCCCACAATATGACTGTCCACTGCGTCCGAGTACACGTAGAGTCCGTACATGCCTACTTTCATATCCATCACAACGTCACCGTTGTCGGTGGTGGGTCCCGTGTACACGCTGTAAGGCAGACCTAACATTTGCTGTAGTGTAGGACTGAGTTTCACAGCCACGTTAGGGCTCAGCAGGATACAGGCCTTGTCGTTGTGTGGGTTGACAGCCAAGATCACGTGATTCTTGAAGGGGTAGGCTATCAGGGGTTTTGAACTATTCATGGCCTCCCGTAGAGACTTGTACTCCAACAAGGAGAGGAGACCCTCTATGAACTTCTGGGGTGTATCGTATTGGCCTTCGGGGAGAATCAGTTTGGTTACTTTGCCTTCGTAGGTGACGTCGTACCATACTTCTTGGGCTCGTACGTTGTACCATGAGTAAGGGTACTGAATATCTACCAGTCCACATTCCCACCGACCCGGTAAATGTAACGGTTGTGGTAATTGAGTGACATACTTGGCCAAGGTGTTGTCAGGAAACACATCGAGTGAACTATTACTGGGCAACGTCAGGTAAAACATGACGACTGAGTTGTTCTGCCTTCTGCACCGGGTTTTTATAGGGGTGCCCCTTAGTAGGGTTCCCAGGCCTTGGGCGCCTTACCTCGGCGTTGTGATCGTCGCGGTGACTTAGATCTGGTACGTCCCCGTCGTCGTTGTGGTGTTTTGGGCGGTGACATGGGGGCCCAAGAAGAGGAGGGTGGTGGTGGTGGTTGGTGTCGGGTCGATTGCTGCATAAAGGCCCAACGGTTAGGATTCCCTACCAATTCTTGAGGGGTGTGTGTGTCTTTTAATCCCTGAGCAAAGGCTTCCCAGCCCGGTGGATTAGAGTGTTTGCGAGAACGTACCATATCGTTGATCAAATCGGTCATATGAGACCCCGGCATCACTTGGTTTCGAATCAGCAGTTTTCCTTCAGCGTTCCAACTCATATCGGAATTCTGTTTCACCCGGTCCAACAATAAACGCGCCTTGGTCTTGAAGGCTTTAGGCACACTGGCCAACACTTCCTCTTCCAGCTCAGGTGAGGGTGGCGGGGGTGTGAGTGTGGGCGTTGTGGGTAGTTGTGGGCGTGGTGTACTACTACTACTCTATTGATCCATAAACGTCTGGTACCGGTTCAGCGTATGATGGTAGAGTTGAATTTTCTCGTGATCGGGTAGTCGACGTTGGAGTATACTATTCATCTCTTCATCCAGAGACTGGAGTTGTTGCACTGTGGCAGGCACGGGATAGGGTGATTGCAAACTCTGTAACAGTCGAGGTTCGACCAGCATCATTTTTTTCGTATGTTCCAAGATTCAAGATTCAAGATTTTATTGTACGAACACCAGATATGGCAGAGTACAAGAGTAAATAAAATCAGTAGAACAGTAAAATACTGAAATGCAAAACAGAAGCACATGTAATCTATATACATGAACGCGTATATCTGAACGTGAATATAGCTTTGGTAAAGAACAGTCACTAGCTATCATTTCTGTACCATTTCAGGAGTGTTGAACACACTGTATTAATTATTGTTGGACTATCACGGCATGACATTATGAAAATAAATTTATCAGCAGTTGTTAATTTCATGAAAGCCGGATATTCTCTTACCACATACTGAAATAGTACATATCGACTATCTGCAAATTTTTTGCAGGACATTACAAAATGCATTTCATCTTCAACAATATTACATTTATTACATAGCCGTTGTTCGACAGGAGTAATAGGTCTAGTATGCCTTCCGGTCTCAATTGCTAGTCTGTGGTCGCTGAGACGTAATTTTGAGAAGAACTGTCGAGCTGGAGATTGTCTACACAATGATAGGTAGGGTTCAAACTCAATATTTGATTTGAACAATCTGTAAGTTCTCAACTTACTCCTGGATCCATTTGATTGCGTATGGTCACGAAGCGATAGATCAAAACATGAATTCACATATGTATCTAATGATGTTTTAAGTGAGGAATAATGCATGATATCTATGTCGGTTATATTTAATTTATCGCTTAGGAAATGTTTCAGTTTGTACAGCCAGCCAGTGTTCTTATCAGCTAGTAGCAATTGTTCCTGGAAGGCATGGAAAGTCAGTCTGTCGTGATATTGCCCAATGTAGTTAAGGTATTTCACGGACCTCAGAGCGACATCGTAAAAGAGAGGGTTTAGGCCCAGCTCAGCTCGAACACCCCAATTGTGCGTTCCTCTGTTGACCTGAAGCAACCTCTTATGAAATCTGTTTTGAACTTTCTCAAATGGTATGGTGTCAATGTTTTTGTACTGCAGGGCGTCAACCCCCCAGACCTCAGAGGCGTACAATAATACAGGTTTAACTAGTGTTTGGTATAAATGGCATCCTGTTTTTATGGGTACGTGTTTATCAGTTAAATTATTAATCAACGAATACGAAGCACGTGATGCTTTCCGACTCAAATGTTCCATATTTTGCCGAAAGTGTCCCGTTCTGGAAAACACAACTCCTAAATACTGGTATTCGTTTACTTGACTAATGTTAGTAGTACCAATATTCCACTTCTGGTTAGTATTTTGTGGGCCTTTTTTGAAGACAACCACTTTCGTTTTATCCATATTGACGGACATTTTGTTGTCGTCGCAATAGGCTTGAAGTTTGTCAAGGCAACTCTGCAGTCCTGCCTGCGATTCAGACAGTAACAGGAGGTCATCAGCAAAAAGGAGATGCGATATCATTTGACCATTTATGTTAATAGGCATACATCCATCGTCAAAAAGTTGCATGATGTCATCGATGAAAATGCTAAAAAGTGTCGGTGACAGACAGCAACCCTGTCGGACACCCACTTCACTTCTAAAATTTGAGGACATGACATCATTAAATTTTAATCGATATGATAAGTCACTGTATAGTGTTGAAATGAGTCGAAATATTTTACCAGTAATCCCTTTCTTATTTAATTTAGTAAATAAGAGACTTCTGTCAACGGAGTCGAATGCTTTGCGAAAATCGACGAAGCAGGAGTAGAGCGGTTTCTTAGAATGACTATATTTATCGATAGCTGTTCGCAAGGTGAATATATGGTCTGTCGAGCGATAACCGGGTCTAAACCCAGTTTGATTTGGACTTATTTGACCAGTATCTTCTATATGTTCAGAAATACGTTTGTTCAATATCTTGGTGAAAAGTTTACCTAATGCGTTGCCAATAGCAATGCCTCTGTAATTTTCAGGGTTGGATCGATCTCCTTTATTGTGTAATGGAATAATCGTAGAAGTACGCCACTGGGTAGGAAAGTAACCAGTGTCCAAAATAATATTAAAAAGACGCACAGTGTGATCAATGGCACTAGGTAGTACACTTTTCAGCAGCTCATTACTTACTTCATCCTCACCGGGGCATTTATTATTACCTAGTTCAGCAAGAGAATTTTGAATTTCGATGGCTGTAATTGGCGTGTTTAGATTGTTATCATATTCCGCGGATGGATTATCTGGGAGATTAGCGTTCATCGTGTTCTCTTGTGGTTTGCCTAGAAGCTGGGTAAAATGGCTAGCGATTGCTTGATTGTCAATCGGTATCCTGTCTATTTGTTTTTGCGTTCCGCCGAGTTCTTTTAAGAGTTTCCAGTAATAAGATGCATCACGTTCTTTAGCATCTTGTAGTTTATCTATTAGGCTACTATAGTACTGTGACTTGGTTCTACGCACTAAGTTTTTGTATTCTTTTTTAGTTTTAAGATATGACATTCTATGATCGTCAGTCTGTTTATCATTATACAGTTTGTAAACACCTTTCATTTTATATTTAGCCGACTTACAGCTGCCGTTATACCATTTGTTCTTTTTAGTGGCTTTGTTAATTTTGACCTGTGTTGTTGCCTTGGCATTAAGCAATTGAATTATATCAGTAAAATCGTGTAAGCACTGATTAGCCCCAGCATCTGTAAGAGCATACGGTAGCATGATAAAGTTGTTAAGTAGATGTTTTATCTCCTCGCTTCGAAGTTCATATTGAATTTTATCTGGACTGTTTTTGTTCCATTTACGCTTGAGCTTGATTTTGTTAAATGTGATGTTAGTTGTGGATGTAAGCTCGTTAACGGGCATTATCTTGAGCTTTGATAGACAAAATAGTTGGCAATGGTCGGACAGATACAACAAAGGGCATACATGGAAGTATTTTATGTAAGACAGGAACAGTTCCGAGACTATCACGTAGTCATTTGTGCTTCTTCCCTGCCCAGTATGACAAGTAAACTTTCCCAGTTCATCACCGACTGTTCTGCCATTTAATATTATGAGTTTGTTGTTAGTAAGGAGTTCGATAAGTTTTCGGCCAAATGTATTTAATATTGGATCTTGCGATTTACGCATTGTATGTACATAGTTATAGGTGTCCTCGGGTAGGTCTGGGAGGTGTTGGGAACCTTGTGAAGAAATTAACTCGCTCCGAGTTCCGGTTCTAGAGTTAAAGTCGCCACCCAGAATAATGTGCCCCTTAGTGCCATATTTACATAGTATAGTATCCAGTTCCTCAAAAGGATCAGGACCAGTGTAATGTTTCCAGTATGGAGAGTTGTCAGGTCGGAAATAAGCAATACCTACATACAAATCGTGCTCAGTGTTAATACAGTTTGATTCGATTCTCACCCATATCATAAGATCAGAAACATGAACAACATGAACATCAAGAGAACTTTTATACAAAATACCAATACCACCCCTTGGTCTCCGGTCAGAAATACGAGGTGTATTAAAATTCTTAAATTTATACGTTGCAATTTCCCTTTCTGCAGAGGACTGAGCGGAACATTGCCTTTTAACACATTATGCGCCACTTCACACAAACACCGTACCAAGTCGGGATCCGCGCCGCGCACCAGGGCCCGGCCCACCTCCGGTGGCGCGCTGCGTAATACGCGGAGGGCCGGCGCGTGCTTGCGTATCCGTGCAGACATGATTAGTGACGGCTAGAGTGGGTTGTCTTCTTCTTTTATTTGGGTGCGTACACCGTCTGCACCTCTCCGGGAAAAATGTGGGTGCGCAATCGAAGGGTCGAGGGGGTGTCTTGTTTCAAGTCGATGAGTAGATACCCGTGAGCTCGTTGGGTAGCATCTTCAAAGGCTTCTCGTACAAAGGCCGTGTTTTTAGGGTACATCTGTTGGGCCAGGTGCATAATTTGGGAAGCGTCTCTGGGGTTTTTGAATAACACCACATACTGAGCATTCAAACTAATGTTCCTGTGCTCTTTGTTCTTACTGAAGAGATTCTGCACGATGTAGATGATGCTCAACCGACGATGATGGCTTCCTTTGGTAAAGAGACGGGTGATTCGACTGTCCGTTTCCGTCATGAGATCGTCCACCACGACCAACGTGTCTTCTGGCGTATCCTCAGGGGGTAAGCCTTCCACTAAGGTGAGTCCTGGGAGACGTGCCAGTTCCTCGTACGCGGGTTGCCAAGCTCCATAACACCACAGGATGCGAGCTACGGGAGGTGAAATGAGGGCTGACCCGTGTTGGATGAGGCGTTGAACGAAGTGTGTTTTTCCCGACCCTGTCGGTCCAGCGATGAGACCCGTGAAAGGATGCTGCCACCGAGGATCCATAGTTTTTTTATTTGGTGATTTGCGCTCGGCGTTCAGAGGCCCACCACCGTTGTCGTGGATCCCACCGGGGGTCGTAGTCGAACGGGTACCGTTGCCGTGGTAAACGTGATTCGTCCACTCTAAATGTTTTTAGCGTCGTAGGAGTCGTAGTGGTGGTGGTGGGTGTACTAGGTTGTGGTGATGGGATGGAAGGGTCGTCGCTTCTCAGGGTAGACGGAGGCTGGTGATCAGGTCGAGTCGTAGTAGTAGTAGTAGTAGTAGTAGTAGTACGGGGCGTCGTAGTAGTAGTAGTACGGGACGTCGTAGGCGTGGGTGGATGGATGTGGCGGTGAGGTGACGTGGTGGATGGAGTAGACCGCGTGGTAGGCGTGGGTGTCTGGGTTGATACGTGGCGGTACCTTGACGTCTTGGATGGCGTAGGCAGCGTGGTAGTGGTGGTGGTGGTGGATGATTGAGGTGGAATTGTTGGACGAAGGGTGTTGAAACAGGATATCACGTACGCCAAATCGTAGAACACGCCTCCAAATAAGGTACCCAGAAGCACTACTAGACACACTACAGTACCCACTTGTGCTTTTCGAGTCCGTAACAGTAAGGGTAGATGTGCACTATCCATGGTACAACCCTACACTGAAGGATGGCGGTGATAGGGGTTAGAATTTATAGGCGTTTCATGTCACGGCCTGACACCCAGGAATTAAACGAACGGGGCCAACCTTGCCATTTGACGAAATGATAGGGGATGCCACGTCGACGTTCCGTTTTCAAAATCTTTTCCACCGTGTAGTAGTCTTTCGGTGTTTTCACTATGGGTTGTAATTCTGCCTCGTAAAACGTGCCTTGCAGTGTTTCTCCTTGTAGATCTTCCAGTTGATAGACGTGTGGCTGTCGACATTTATGGCGAACGATGACAAAGTGCTCGTCACTCCAGTTGGGCAAGTAACTTTTCTCAAATTGGCCTTTCACTTTACTGATCCGTACCACATCTCCGCGTTTGTAACGGGGTGACGTGAGTGGTGATGGTGGACTGGGTGAGTACAGCGTACCACGCACTTGATGTTCGTTGCGTTCTGTCACATCGAGGGGAGCTCGCTGGATACTGCGATGATAGGCTCGATTGTACCCTTGAACCAGTTGAGGTAGTACATCGATGTACCGTCGGGTGTTTTGGGCAGTAAAATACTTGTACATTCGTCCTTTGAAGGTGCGATTGAATCGTTCCACCACAGAGGCTTTGGTCTCGTTGTACGTATGGAAGAAAAATACCTTCTGTTTCTTAAGAAAGGCTTGAAAGGGTCGGTTGAGAAATTCTGTGCCTTCATCCGTTTGCAAATAGAGGGGTTTGCGCCCCGTCTTGAAAATCTGCTGGAACGCCCGTACTAGATTCTCTCCTGTTTTGGTGCGAATGGGTAGTACCCATGCATACTTGGATAAAATATCGATACAGGTCAACATGTACCGATGTCCATCATTGTGAGGTGCAAATCGACTCATATCCACTAAATCAGCCTGCCATTGCGCGTCTATGCCTCCTACGATGACTCGGTGACGGCGAAAATGTCGTCGGGCTGCTCGATGTAAACTATAAGTGTCTTGGGTTTTTAACCAGTCTCGAACTTCAGTTCGACTGATGCCTTGGGAATGGGCAGCTCGAGCGAGCGCTCCCACAGCGCTATACGCGGCTGGACTGGTAGGGTTGTAATACAAATCGGTTAACACCTTGTTCACTGTAGATGCTGACCCCTTTTTTCCCTTTCGGGACCCCCTCATCACGGTCTTCCTACCCCTCATCGGGGTGCCCCTGGGTCCCCGTCCGGTGTGTTCGCTTCATCAGGTGACACTGACACTCTAGCCTCTGTGCACCCTATAGATATAGTACTTTTCTGTTCCCCGGCTGTATCGGGTTCATGTAGTTGTTCATGGGGTTCAGCCAGCGCGTCCTCCATAGCACGAGCCCACGCCAACTGGTCTGATGATCGCTCGTCCGGTGTAAACAGCTGGTCCACAATAGGCACTACTTTCTCCAAGGCTGACCACAGATCGGGGACTAGGGTGAAGCCTCGCGTACGGTCTTGGTAGCGGCCCAGGCGTAGGAAGAAGGTGGTACGGTATACGTAGATGGCATTGTCTATGTGGATGAGGTGTCCGTCGAGCTCATCGTTCAACACCCGTTTAAATTTGGTCCAGCCGTCACGAGGTAGCGTCACCGTATTCGATACGGTCTCAGCGGGCGCCCAGCAAATAGCTCCACGGTCTTCCACCAGGGTGACTTTATCTTCATAGACGTGTAACCCCACCTGGGGTGTAAGGGGCAGGATGGCTCGTAGGTCGGATGACATGCTTGCTCCAAATGTCGAACGGTGAATGACACACACTCTGTCTCACCCCTGGTATTTATAGTGTCAGGTGGGCACAGACATGAGTCGTACTATTCTGTGAGGGGGTCCTGTAGAGAGAGTACTTCATCGACCATGGGGACTACTTGTTGCAAAGCCGTCCATAGATCGGGGTTCAGAGTAAAACCACCTCGCTTGAGACAAAGGAGTCGAGCAAAATAGGGACCACGGAAAATGTAGACGTCGTCACACAGGTGAATGCTATCACCGTCGAGGTTACCGCATAACACCCGTTTCAAGGTAATCCAGCCTTCCGGGGATAAAGAGACACGCGCTGGTTCAGACGTACACCAACACCTACTATCGTCATCGATGAGCTCCACGCGTTGGGGATACAACAATAGGGTGCAGTCCGGTGTAAGAGTGCGGGTAGCTACAGAGCGCGCCTGGGGGTGGAGTACGTCGTGGACGTCGGTGATAATAGCTTTCAGCGCCTGCCATAATGCCGGCCGGAGTAGGATAGAGGCACCACCACACTGTTCTAACCGGGGAAAAAAAAAATCATCTCTACCACTTCGTAGGTAGACACCGACTCCCACGTGCATGAAATCGACTTCGGGCTCTTTTCCCTGTAACAACCGTGTCAATAGAGTCCATCCTGCTAGGCTTAAACATAGCTTCACCTCTCGGGGATGTTCTTCGATGAGCTGCAGTTCATGGTCATAGACGATGAGGATGACGTCAGGCGTGAGTTGGAAGAAGGCAAGCTCCGCTCCGTGCGCTGCCATAGTGGTGAATGACAAAACACCGACCAGGCAAATGTGTATATATCGATTCTTGCCCCTTCGTGAAAGTCCGTGATGACTCGTCCGTAAAAAAACCCCTAGTCCGTAGCCGTACACGTTATAGGTGCGCACCTCTCTCTATCCGTACCCGTAACCGTTCTAGTTTTTATTCCACCCTCATCCTTCGTGAAAGTCCGTAATGACTCGTGAGTAAAAAACCCCTAGTCCGTAGCCGTACACGTTATAGGTTTTTTTCGCACCTCTCTCTATCCGTACCCCGTCACCGTTATAGTTTTTTATTCCACCCTCCTCCTTCGTGAAAGTCCGTGATGATTCGGGCTGTAATGTTATCTGCAATCATTTAACCTGGGAATTGTGAATTTGGTGCAAAATAGGCGGATTGTAAATTAACCCAGGAAGGGTGGTCGCGCGGACCTGGGTGTAGACACCCATCACCAATCACCAATCAGCATCCATTCTCATGTTTATAAATAGCCGCAATCATTTAACATAGGAATTTGCACTAGGTGAATTTCGTGTAAAATGAAGGGATTCTGACGACACCCAGAATGCATCACTGGCGCCAACCCCCAATGTTATCTCAATACACGCAATCATTTAACGTAGGAATTGTGAATTTGGTGCAAAATCAGCGGATTGTAAATTAACCCAGGAAGGGTGGTCGCGCGGACCTGGGTGTAGACACCAATGAGCATCCATTCTCATGTTTATAAATAGCCGCAATCATTTAACATAGGAATTTGCTAGTGCGAATTTTCGTGTAAAATGAAGAGATTGTGACGTCACCCAGGAATAGGGCCAACCCCCAATGTTATCTCAATACACGCAATCATTTAACGTAGGAATTGACAAATTTGGTGCAAAATCAGCGGATTGAGAATTAACCCAGGAAGGGTGGTCGCACGTGGGCATAGACATCCATCAGCCACGTGTACATCGACTCTCATGTTATTAATACACGCAATCATTTAACATGGAAATTTTCCACTAGACGAATTTCGTGCAAAATGACGGGATTCTGGCGTAACCCACTATTGGCCAATGAGATGTCTATAAAAAGAGCCAATGAAATGGCTATAAAAAGAGCCAATCTGCTAGCCCTAAAAAGAACCAATGAAGCCAGTATCACTGAGGTTGAAACAGCCAATGAAAATGACCTGTATGTGAGTATAAAGCCAGCGGGAGCATGGTGAGCGGTATTCCAAAACTTTTCACAGACCTGACAAGACGTATAGCTATATTCAAGAAAGAAGACGATGAACAGCAGAGTGCGAGTGGCAAAGATGTCCACAACAGGAGCTTCGGGGAGAATGGCGATGGCACGCAGGGAGACAGCACGGAGACAAAAGAACAGCCTGATAAAAGCCATAAAAGATTTCTGGTTGGGGGAAGTGCGGGAATGGAGCCGACAGGTGAATAACCATTTCACTCCGGAGGCAGCCATGAATCTGACGACCCTGATCAGGACGGCCAGGACGGTCAGCGATGAGGCCTGGCTCATCCATCTAAAGGCAGCGATGGAGGAGATGCACCCTCCCCCTCCTCCTCCTCCTCCTCCTCCTCCTCCTCCACAACAACAACAACAGCAACAACAACAACAACAACAACAAGAGCCGGAATTCGTCGACATCACCACCATACCACCAGGAAATTTGCTCCAAGATCTGCCCATTAGTGATGTCGACGAAGAACAACATCAACACCGGTACACCATGCAGTCTTGGCGGTACTTTTCAGTCAGTGAGATGGAGTAGACAGGAAAACTCCCCCTGAAGAAAACAGGGTCAACAAATTGACTCCAACGGCCCTTTTCAGGGCCAACCCATTGTTGTCGAAAGAGAACTTCTAACTTGGCACAAATTCAAATCACAGGTCCTACATCATGCCCTCTTTATTCTATAGTATTACCAAACTGCAACACCAAAAAACAATCCCTGCCCCATTAACGGCCCTTTTCAGGGCCAACCCCTTACTTCCAAACACACAGGGTTTTTTTCTCAGTGTTTTAGGGCTAACCCATGCAAAAATTTGGTGCAAAATGAGCGGCATGATTGCAGATAACATTACAGCCCGAATCATAACGGACTTTCACGGACAAGGGGGCGGGTGGAATAACAAAAACTAGAACGGTTACGGGTACGATACGATACGATACGATACGATACGATACGAATTTTATTACGATCAAAGTAAACGTACAGTGATCAAGGGGAAGTAACTCCCAACATAAACAAAAACACTGATACGGGTACGGATAGAGAGAGGTGCGCACCTATAACGTGTACGGCTACGGACTAGGGGTTTTTTACATTTTAACATGGCAAAATTTAGACTAGGTGAATTTGGTGTAAAATGAAGGCATTCTGTCGTGACCCAGAATGCATTGGGGTAATATTATAAAGAGTGGAATGGACTTTAACCTGGAAATTGATGTGTTATTTACCTATTGTTACCTAGGTATGTGTGCGGGAGTTGGTGTTATTTTTTTATTTTTTTTTATTTTGTGCTTTTGAGTTTACAAGTTTCCCCTTTCGGAAAGATGGGGTGGCCCTAAAAAGGGACTTTGGAAGATGTAAGCGATTACATCGTTGGGGACAGGTGGCGTTGTCTTCTCACAGTACACACCGGGCATATCAAGGCTATGAATTCACACACTAGGGGGTTGTAATCGTCCGGACACTCTGGTAATCGGGCATGTCAGTGTATACAGGCTATACACAAGGCTTGATGCCCACAGGGGAAAATGGCGTATTTGGCGAAGTGATTACAGCATTCCACGCAGCGTAAATAGGGTGCTGCTTGGCATTCTGTGTTGGATGCCAGTCTTCTTTCTATTACGGAAGCGTAGTGGATGACCTCTTCATTTTCTTCCTTTTGTTGTCCCCTTATGTTTCTGTCTCTTTTTTGGTATTTTCTGTCTCTTTTTCTGTGTTCTCTTGAGTCTTTCCTCTCTCTTTTTCTGTGTTTTCTTGAGTCTTTCCTCTTCTTGTGCTCTTCTCCTTGTTCTTCTTCTTTTTCTTCTTCTTCTTCTTCTTCTTCTTCTTCTTCTTCTTCAGCTTGGAGGCTTTGTTGTTTGTAGATATCTTCTAGCACTCGATCCATTTCGTCAAACCGTTGGTATTCGAGTGCCGTAAGATGCGGTGTCGCTCCTGGGGGGTCACTAAGATCCGGTGTCGCTCCTGGGGGGTCACTAAGATCCGGTGTCACTCCTGGGGGGTCACTAAGATCCGGTGTCACTCCTGGGGGGTCACTAAGATCCGGTGTCGCTCCTGGGGGGTCTTGATTATGGCCGCCCTGTGGTTGGTGTTCATCTTTAAATAAGTCTTCTATAATAGTATCCAGCCATGACTCATCATATACCATATCATCGATGTTGCCGAGCAGTTGTAGTTCATCATCATTTATCATGAAAAATGAGGTTGTCAATATCCATGGTTTCACCTTCAGCCATGATGTAATTGTGAATGAATCAGTAAATACTGCGCGCTATTTATAGTGTAACGCGCGGACGTGAGCGTAATTTTTATATCTTTGTGCTCACTTACGCTGGAGAAATATTTTTGTGTTTCTTTTCCAATTTTAAACCGGTGTGATTTTGCAATAAATGCGAGTGCACGTATAAAATTTATTTCAAGTTGAACTGGGGCAACTGATCGTGTAGCATTTAAAAATTTAGAAGGGTAGCGGTAGACTAAGCCACTATTTTAATGATTTTATCGATTTTTAGACGCGTAACGTTATGGTTAGGGTAGTGTAGAAAACCCGGTACACTGGAAATAAATCGGTTTTCCTGGGTAAAAATACGTCAAGTATGTTCCTCACAGCCTTATAATGTCACCCTGAAAATTGTAGCTGGTTTATCGAAAGAAAACTAGAAAATTTTATCGTATGACACCGGCTACGGTAACACAGCACTATACAGTGTGCAGGCAAAATGTGAGTACAGCTATGGGTGTCAAATGGACTGTGTTACCGTAGCCCAAGGATAAAATTTCCTAGTTTTCTTTTCGATAAACATGCTGCAGTGAACTCACATTTATTGCAAAAAAATGAGACGGGTTTTAAAGTTGAGAAAATAAAACACAAATTTTTTTAGCAGGTACCGCCATGTTGGACCCACTTCCACAGCCGCCATTTTAACCACCCCACCCCACAGCCGCCATTTTAACCACCCCACCCCACACAGCCGCCATTTTAACCACCCCACCCCACAGAACGCCTAGACTATAAATAACGCGTAGTATGTTGCCATTTATTCACAACTACAACCATGGGTACAAGACGAAGGCTATTCAACGATCCTAGAGAACACAGAGAGGTGATTACGAGTGAAGAACATAACGATGGAGTGACAATAATTACAAGCTTTGAGCGGGTTATTGCCGACGAAACGATGATACGGCGAAGTGAAGAACAACTCGAAGAGCTCAGGAGGGAGGCAATGGAAGAAGAAGAACTCCCCGACCTAGAGTGGTTAAACAGTAACAGACCTCCAGCAAATACAACGGCTACCCAAACACCAATTATAACAACGGCGGCTACCGAGTCGATGTTACGGCGAAGTCAAGAACAAGTGGAAGAGCTCAGGAGGGTGGCAATGGAAGAAGATGCGAGGTTGATGAGACGGCGAAGTGAAGAACAAGACGAGGAGATCAGGCGGGTGACAATGGAAGAAGATGAGGATGTAACTGATGAAGAACTCCCCGACCTAGAGTGGTTAAACAGACCTCCAGCAAATACAACGGCTACCCAAACGCCAATTATAACAACGCCAACAACAACAACAACAACAACACCACCATGCTCTTGGGCCGAGGTAACCCGCCTCAACGAGCAGATTAATCACATGAGACAAGACATGGATCAAATGGACGCTGTGAATTTAAAACAACAACAAGACCTAGATAAGGAAGAAAGTAAATCAAGCTGCAGCGTGTGTACAGACGACGAAAGCCTGTACGCCCTATTTCCGTGCGGGCATTTATGCCTATGTGAAGAATGCTGGGTGACGCTAACATGTATAGGGGACATGTGCCACTGCGCTGAAACGGACGAACAGCATTTAAAGATCAAGTGTCCCGTGTGTAGGAAGCAGGTGGCCGGAGTAAAGAGAATCTACCGCTCCTAAAACAAGTGTCGTAACACTTTTCCAAAGGCCCTTTTTAGGGCCAACCCATGTTTTCGAAAGAGGAAACTTCTAAACTCAAAGCACAAAAAAAAAAAAAAAAAACAGCAAAAAAAAACAACAACAAAAAAACACCAGCTCCCATCACCCCTATGAAAAAACCTAAGGTCTTCACCACAATAGACTCTTAATGTTGAATTTTTTTAATACAATTATCTTTGCAAAAAGAATGAACACTAACAGCCATTTCTTGAATTTTCTACTATTTTTATTAACACAAATAGAATGAACGTGTTCACCAGACTCTGGGTATTGAATTTTTAATACAATTATACGCTATGAAGGCGCTTCAATGCACATAGAATGAACATAAAATGAACATAGTGTAGGAATACGTCAGGAGAGAAGCTGTATTTTCAGCTTGAGCAAGACTGGCAGATGATAATGTCTGAATGTTCCAATGCAATAAGACTTGGAAATGTTCAATATTTATACAGCAAGACAATAGAATGAACGTCTTCAGTAAAAACTCTGAGTATTGAATTTTAATACAATTAACAGTAAAACTCTGAGTATTGAATTTTTAATACAATTATACGCTATGAAGGCGCTTCAATGAACGTGTAGGAATACGGTAAATGTTTTCAACACCAGACTTGTTCAATAGTTATGCAACAAGACTTGTTTGAACTCATCATCGTCTTTCCGCCCCTGGTGCACGTAGATGTAGGTAGCAATCTGTTCACGTGGAATTCTGGGAGCGCAGGCAGCTTCCACTGCCAGGGCAATTTGCTCCTCGGTCACACCCTGTAGTGCCTCAGTGATCAGCGCGTATGAGGGTACACTATTCTCCACACACGTATGCATGTTTATCGGACTGTTGTTCCCACAGCCTGCACATGCTTCGATACGCAAGTGTCGAATGCGAGGTCTGATATGATCCAGGAATGTGTCGATGTACTTCTTACAAATATACTGAGTCACCTGGTCAGACAGGGCTTCATGAATTGTAGCTGTGAGACTCTGCAACTTCCGCCACGCCGTTATTTTCAAGGTGACACCCTGAAGACAAGGAACACGCTCTTGCGTATCTAACCTCATTTTCCATTTGCGGATATGCACCAGGAGCTGGTCGTTGAAATAGGCACAGCTGACAAAGATGTCGTCACCTACATAAAATTTCGCTTCGTCACTCCCCTGGTCGCGAATAACCGCATCGATGGCGTAATCAAGGGTCTGCAGTTTTAGCCAGGTGTCGTACGTTAAGGCGATATGCCTAGCTGGTCTGTCGTTAAAGGCCGGTGCGTTAAAATGCACGTCTTCGTCTTTGACACTCACAGTTAAATAGGCTGAGAGCTCCCAAATGTTGGTGTGGGCTGCCTGGTAGGCCTGCTGGATAATGTTATTGATCTCCTGCACAGACATAGGAAGTTGCACCTCTTCTTCTTCTTTCACGGGCTCAGGCACTTGCTGGGGTACTGGCTGAAGCACTGGCTCAGGTATTTCTAAAGGTGTTAGTCGGGGCCGTTTGGGTCGTGCAGCGCGTTTGGCAGGTACACCAGACGCTGGGTGCGTACGTTTGCTAGCTGTACGCTCTTCGGTGGTGTCCATGGCTAAGATATCATCATCTTGTACAACCTGGGCTTGAAGTAGATCTGCTAGTTCTTCATTTCCCGTCTTCTTCAGCGCCTCCACGAAGGCTAGAAATGCATAGGGGCCACGGCGCAGTAGACCATCGATGAGGGCTCTGTTTTGTCCTGAAGTGGTTTTCTCAGACATGATATCTTCGCGACCGTGTTTCAGGAGTATGTTTTCCTCCATAAGCAGATCACATAATTCGGCCACATGCTGCATTTCATCAATGAGGCGAACACGGTACTTTCGAAACGTAACTAGGTCGGCTGACTCCATGACTGTGGGCTCAGGCTGGTGAGTAACTGCTACGGTGTAATAGTCTGGTGAATTTGCACTGGTAAAATGAAAAAAAGTAAAAGGTTCTCCACAGCTCATACAAGCAGGCAAGCAGGCTGGCTAGAGGTGAGGCAGGCAGGCAGGCAGGCAGGCTAGAGGTGAGGCAGGCAGGCAGGCAGGCAGGCAGGCTGGGTGAGGCAGGTCAGGTCAGGCAGGTAGTGCAATGAATACACCCCACCGCTAAAAATCGCCTCCTTTTATACGTTTTTCAGTCCGCCATTTTGACCACCACCACACCCGCCATTTTGACCACCACCACAGCCGCCATTTTGACCACCACCACCACACAGCCGCCATTTTGACCACCACCACCACACAGCCGCCATTTTGACCACCACCACCACACAGCCGCCATTTTGACCACCACCACCACACACCCGCCATTTTAACCACCACCACAGCCGCCATTTTGACCACCACCACCACACAGCCGCCATTTTGACCACCACCACCACACAGCCGCCATTTTGACCACCACCACCACACAGCCGCCATTTTGACCACCACCACCACACAGCCGCCATTTTGACCACCACCACCACACAGCCGCCATTTTGACCACCACCACCACACAGCCGCCATTTTGACCACCACCACCACAGGCCGCCATTTTAACCACCCCACCCCACACAACCGCCATACTTGACCTCTCTCAAAATACTCGCTTCTGATTGGCTGTCGCTGTGACGTCACAGAGGTCATATGCAAATTTTTGAGGTCAATGCGATCCCAAAAGCTCTTTACCTACTACTCATGTAGACTGACAACGCAATATCAGCCACCCTCTAGCAAATATCAAACCAACCAATCATGCTCCGTCAAACCATGCCGTGGCATGATTAACCAATGGCATCACGTGACCCTCGAAACATTGTTTTTGCGCTGCACTTTGTGTCGCTTTAAAACTCATTTAATATCACCTGGAGACGACCAACACCAGGAGGATATTCCAAAGCATTTAATTGGACCGTCAGCAAAAACATCAGAACTGTCAACTCTTTCTCTTTCAGTCTTTCAGCAAGACATAATCAGTTGTATACCAAAAGAAGGTAAAGACCGTAAACTAATCAGCAACTGGCGCCCAACATCTCTCCGTAAGGATACTGAGCCCTCCTGCATACACTTTTACACACCTGCTAGAATTTGTCTTTATACATGTAAAAGTATGCCTCATAGCTATGGTAATGTATTAGCGTACACTCGACAAATGGTGGTCCCTCATTTCTTTCTTTTGCTGGCCTTCATCTGTGCAGACTTAAAATCCTCGTATTTATAATATTACCACATTTGTTTGTCTCTATTTCTTTTCCTCTCACTACTTACGTCTGTTACAGAAGTAAGAGATTTAAGAAGTAATGTACCGACTCTTCTGCATTCTATGCTATCAATGTATCCGTTTAAACAACATGTATCATATATTATACCTGTAGGGGGACACGCTAACGAGCCTTGGGCTCATTGTGCCCCCATTGTAAAAAGTATTTGCAATAAATTTGTTTAAACCAATGTATACATTTGTTGAAAGCGCTTATATAGTTTGTTCACTGTAAACTGTACGTCGTAAAGATATTCGGATTTAAAATAAATTAATTTAAAATTTTATTTTATTTTTTTTAAATGGCTATTTTCGAAATACTATTCAACTTATCGTATCTTACATCATCATTTCCTGTAAAAGACACTCCAACAGGAAATCTGAGTCTCAGTTTTATCAATTTTGATCTAGTTCTCATTCTATTGACATTTAATGGAATATTTCTTCACAAAATTGGGCAATTCACAGTTTTAAACTTTGAAGTTGAATTAATAGTCAATAGAATACGAACAAAACTGAGACACGGATTTTTTGTTGGAGTTGTCTTCTACAGAAAATCATGATATAATTCACGATAAGTTGAATATTATTTTTGAAAATAGCCATTTCAAAAAGAAGGCTCATTTTTTTAAATTAATTTTTTAAAAGTCGAATATCTTCAAAACTTATAGATTTACAGAACACATGTATTTGGAATCTTTAAGAAATGCGCTTTCAACAAATATATACATTACAACAGCTATAAGGCATACTTTTAGTTGTATGAAGACAAATTCTATAGGTGTGTACAAGTGTCTGCAGGAGGGCTCAGTATCCTTCATGTAGATTACAAAATTTGTAGTGCTGCTACGCAAACAGATTGCGCGAAGTTCTCCCATGAATTATAATTGAGAGCCAGAAGGGGTTTGGGAAAGGCAGGTATATTGGGGAAATAACACGCTTGACTTACGAAGTTATGGTTCATTCTGAAGAATAAACAAATTCCGTGCCTTATCTTCCTTATCGATTTCGGAAAAAAACATTTGATAGCATAGACTGGAACTTCATACGCAAATCTACGGAGCCGTAAAAGGGACATCGGAGGTATACTCCCAGTTAATAACTACGACTCGCACTTATTAAGTGCGACCCGCACTTACTAACTGCGACCCTCAGTTATTAACTGCGACCCGCACTTACTATAACTGCGACCCTCAGTTAGTAAGTGCGGGTCGCAGTTAATAACTGAGGGTCGCAGTTAATAAGTGCCGCTCGTAGCTGGGAGTATACCTCCGATGTCCCTTTTACGGCTCCGTAGTAGTAAACTGCTACCTCTGGTTAACACCAGTCAAAACGTGAAGTCTAATGGTGATATAGGGATTTACGATGAGTGCAAAATTTCTGCATACTACACTCTAAAACTGGAGAAGATAGAGGGGGTCGAGATTTAATGAAACTTGACATAAGGCAAGCGTATCAAAAACTCGATCTAGACGAAGCTTTGTGTGAACTTGACTACCAAGGGGCTATACAAAAACCGCCTCCTTTCGTTTGGAGTAAGCACAACTCCCACAATTTTTCAGTGTGTGATGCAGACCACCGCAAAAAGCATTTTGGTGCATTTTTGAGCATCGATGCAATAGTTGTGACAGACCACTTTCGCTACAACTCGTACTGATGACGTCACCGATGACGTCACAGATGTTATGGACATGCCTCAAATCGGGGTCTACACCCCGACAGCTACAAAATGACACACCGCACGACAGATTCGGACCAAGGATGGTCCATCTCTAACCCAAACACACTACCACGCACCCCAAAAATGCCTGCTTTCTATACTACGGCCAGACTGCGCATGCGCAGAATATTGAAAACGGACGATACATTAGTCCATTCGGATGCTCCTCCACGAGAGCTAAGACCTCATACGACACAATAGGATCACTAGGGGCTCACCTAGACCCCAAAACGTCCACCCAGCACTATTTATCCACTGAGCCAGTAGGCCTATTGGCCTATATACAGACCTACCCGGTACCTGGACTTTTCAAAAAATTTCACCGCTTAACTTCGGGACCCTACCCATCGTGTTCTACATGGTGAGACGAGAACAACAAGACCAAACAATCCGTATCACAATGAACATGTGTGAATTTCCCAGTATGGATCTATACCCCCATGCCAGTATGAGCCTATATACAGACCTACCCGGTACTTTTCGAAAAATTTCACCGCTTAGCTCCGGGAACCTTCCCATTGTGTTTTTCGTGGCGAGACGTGAAAAACAAGACCAAACAACCCATAGTAAAATCCAAAAAAATGACCACCCCCCATACATTAAAGGCGTCTTGTCCGTCATTCATAATTCAGCCGTCGTCCATTAGAGAATATCCGCGTCCATAATCCAAAGACCTATTCCATATTCCATATAACAGTATTAGCACCAAATTCAAAAAGACGATCTAAGTATACATAAACATAGGCTTGTTTCCTGCAAGAGAGAAGCGGTCAACAGTTTTCAATGATGCCGGCAAGACATCATGATGTTACAAAAATATCAAATCCGTATCGCTGATCAATATTCTTAATCCATAATATTCGTTGTAAAGTCGTCATCTAAAGAATGATGTATCTCAGTCACGCTTTGATTGCGACTGTTCGTATGAGTACCATGAGGATCTTGAAGTACATGGGCTCATACGGCCCCTAGCCCCGGGCTAAGCGGAATTAGACACAAGTTACGAAACGTAACGCCATAGATCTTGCACGCTACGCTCGTATTTCGCTGACAGCATGCGATATGTATCGCCAAATTTGAGAAACTTTGAGTGGAGGCGCTTGGTGGTGTAGCCCTGTTTTATAAGGTTCTGCAACACTGTTTTGTGACGTTGATTAAAATCGTCACATTAAACACAGGATCTAGCAAATGCTACTAGGCATGATATGTATACGCCATATGCAGGTCCCTCTGGAATATTACTGTCCAGAAAGGGATAGTTTACGATGTCGAAATTGTAATCATCTCTTTTGTCATACAGTCGACGAGAGAGAAGGCCCGCTTCATTTTTATAGAAAAATAAGTCTAAATATGATGTGCCTGTAGGGTTGTCTGTAGTTTCCTTCAAATCCAGTGAAGGTGGATATATATCCTTCACTGCGTCATTTATATAGCGATTATCCACAGCGAGAAGATCGTCTGTATAGCGTTTGGTGAATGAGAAGGAACGGGCTTTGAATGGATCGGTTTTTGAAAGCGCCTGAATATAGTCATATTCATAAGGGAACAGATATAGGTCAGCCAATAGGGGTGCACAATTAGTCCCATTGGAATACCTATATGCTGTTGATATATTGTGTTGCCAAATTTCACATAGATATTTTAATGAGAAATTCAAGCAACTCTATAAACAAAGAAACATCCCATGAATGATATCCCTTGTATGTAGTAGAGCTAAAGAATGCTTTATGGCTTCCGACATTAATATATCTACGATCAGTTTTCTTGAACACAGATACTATTAATGAACTTAAATGGTCAAGAAATCGAGAAATCCCATGTGGATACATGTCGATATACGGTATGTGACCTTTAGCATCAAGTTCTTCCGTAAGACATTTTGAGTTTTTCAATATCCACATACATTCAACGCTTTTAGAAATAGTGGCGCAATACCTTTCCCAAAATGCTTTTACCTCCGGAAGGGCCCTCGTCAACAGGGTTGAAAGAAGCCTGGTGTTGCATCTTCTAGAACCAGCTATGAATCTAGCTTTGTATGGTGATTTATGCATTTTGGGAGTCCAGTATACTTTTGGTATATCGTTATGTTTGGTTGGAAGACAAATATCTCTTTCCTCGAGAAACGATACATATCGCAAGCTGATAGCAAAAATACGAGCGTAGCGTGCAAGATCTATGGCGTTATGTTTTCGTAACTTGTGTGTAATTCCGCTTAACCCGGGGCTAGGGGCCGTATGAACCCATGTACTTCAAGATCCTCATGGTACTCATATGAACAGTCACAATCAAAGCGTGACTGAGATACATCATTCTTTAGATGACGACTTTACAACGAATATTATGGATTAAGAATACTGATCAGCGATACGGATTTGATATTTTTGGAACATCATGATGTCTTGCCGGCATCATTGAAAACTGTTGACCGCTTCTCTCTTGCAGGAAACAAGCCTATGTTTATGTATACTATGATTGTCTTTTTGAATTTGGTGCTAATACTGTTATATGGAATATGGAATAGGTCTTTGGATTATGGACGCGGATATTCTCTAATGGACGACGGCTGAATTATGAATGACGGACCAGACGCTTGTAATTGTGATTGTCATTTTCCCGTATATTGTATAATACAGGCCCCTATTGTAGAGGTAAAGTCCGTGTTCCGCTTTTTATATTATTTTCTGGAGAAACTTTTACATGCATCCACCCATGACTTGATAGACAGACTCCGATAAGCCCGGAGGACCGATATTAACCCTTTTGGATAGGGTTGATAGGGGTTTCCCCCTATTTCAGGGTAAAGTCCGTGTTCCGCTTTTTATATTTTCGGGACAAATCCTAAATTTACATACATCCACCCAGGACTGGCTAGCCCTGGAGGAGCGCTTCACTTTGACGCCTCACACGACCCAATCAGTCCATTAGGGGCCCCTCCCGTCCCTGAAGATTGCCGATGATTCTCACCAAAAACCCGCGTATTTGGGACTACTTTCTGTCCGCGGAGGCAGACTGATCACCGCCAGACCGCATTACCGCGGAGGAATACATCCCCGGGTCATGCCCGATTTACGCAGACCGGAAGTGACGTCATACTTGCGCAGAACACTCCTGCGCACAATTCCCCATGACCTCCACACACCTCCAGGTGACCTCCACGGAACCTCCACAGTCAATGTGCGTTTAAATCCACTTTGTATACTACTCATATGATTCGCCCTTTACACGCAAGCTTATCGCATCTATCAGACGAGGGCAGTCTGCATGAATCTATATGTCAGGCGGCTGAATTAACCACACGTCGCTATTGGCAAAATAAACTAGCAAAATAATCAGACCGCTCTTTGAGGCAATCCATGCACATATAAATACAGAAGTACCGCTTTATCCAAAATGTATTGTAGCAAAATATATATCGCTTATCATTGAACCAAGTGTGCCGATATAATATAGAAAATTTAGCTGGGGACATCCAAAAGAAACTCCCAGAACATCATGCCATTCAGAAGTACCAATTTGTCTGGGAGATTCTCAGGCGAGTCCGGAAACTGGCCTTTACATGGTCTGGTCTTTTCAGACCATGGCCCTTGTTACCATGTATACTGGGCAAGCTCTGAGTTTGAGGCCATCCAGTGCGACATTCATCAAGCGCTGGTAGCGCTGGTCCCCGGACACTTTACCTGCCCTGGTCCGAAGTCACTTTACCTGCCCTTGTCCGAAGTCACTTTACCTGCCCTAGTCCGAAGTCACTTTACCTGCCCTGGTCCGAAGTCACTTTATCTGCCCTGGTCCGAAGTCACTTTAGCTGCCCTGGTCCGAAGTCACTTTACCTGCCCTGGTCCAAAGTCACTTTACCTGCCCTGGTCCGAAGTCACTTTACCTGCCCTGGTCCAAAGTCACTTCACCTGCCCTGGTCCAAAGTCACTTTACTTGCCCTGGTCCGAAGTCGCTTTACCTGACCCCATAGCTTTGCGATCACAATAGTTGTCGGTTTCTTGAGTATGATGAGTCTAAGATAACTTATGATAACTCTGTCGGATTCTGTAGCTTCCCCATCTTGCATGTCGCTGTTTTAAGATCTGAGACCCGGCTGGCATGGCTCACGTTGTAGCGAGGGGGCGACAGGTGTATGTTATTTGTAAAATTCATCATCTCATATATTTTGTCTTGTATCACAGATTGATATTTTATTCTCTGGAATCCAAGATGATATTCGTTTAACCGTAATATTATTTAGATATATCGACCAATTTCAGGAGATCAACGTGTCTTCCTCACGCAGCTGTGACCCAATCATGACGTTTTCAAACATATATTCCAGAATTGTGGATAAAATCTGTGATTGGTCAGTTCTAAGAACACGGAAACTGAGGTGTTGGTCTCAGATCTACATCTGGTTTTCATCACATTGTATCTATCCTGACGAAATTTCACGCCTTAAAAATTAAAAGCAACTTCAAAAATTCGTGACCGCTAGGCACCGGTTTCACATTGCTTTTATTCATGTCGCCCCAAAATATTTCTGAAGAAATTTCATGACCGACCAGACAAACCTAAAGGTTTACGAACATATATGGTTATACTCTCATACTTATATGCTTGCAGTAAACTAGCCTATGTTTATGTATACTATGATTGTCGTTTTGAATTTGGTACAAATGCTGTTATTGAATATGGAAAAGGTCTTTGGATTATGAACGCGGATATTCTCTAATGGACGACGGCTGAATTATGAATGACGGACCAGACGGTTGTAATATAACAAGTGAGAAATGACTACATTGTAGTCAAAACCTGCGGCAGTGGCAATAATACGGTGAAAAACATATCAGCGGAGGTAGTGGTAATTGTAGACAAAAAGCGCCATCTGCCAGTGTTTTTGTGCCAAGGGAAGTAATTTTCAACTTCTAACCCACAATTGTAGGAATTGCGTAATAGGTCTGATACATATATATTAAGATAGCATGATGGAGTTTCCGATACTGTATTATAGTTGAAACGTTTTCACATCTTTTGATGTTCTTCTACAAGTAAATATTACATTCAAACGAGCATATATAGTCGCGGTTACCAGGCCAAACATGGTCTGGTAACATAGCACGTGACCACAACATGTTACAACTTAGCACAGTTTAGCCTTTGGCTTTGTTTTGTAATTAATACAAATAATTCAACCCCTGTGGAGCATTAGTGTTGTGTATTAAATTCACATGGCGAAAAGTCGGTCTAGCCCCATATATTCACTTTCCTCGTTCAAGCGGGTGGTTGGGTGGGTTCAGGTTCCTGTTGCTTCAATGCATTTTGCTGAGAAACAAAAGGAACTTGATAATGTGATGTCTAGCACTGTGGTATCACTTGTCTTTATTGCACCATGTAAGCGTCCTGTCTTTGTCTGGTGCGCTGTCTTATAGGGTGGATGGAGGGTGTCTGGTTCCATGCTGCTTCAAAGATTTCTTCTTTGAAGTAGCAGGAACACAACTTGGCTGGATGGTGCTCAGTTGGTTCGTCGTGATATAGCTGAAATATTGTTGAAAGCGACGTTAAATTCTATTCACTCACTCATTCACTCACTTCCCCCGTTCAAAATCCAAAAATTTTGACTGGTCCGTGCCGTCCATACCGAATTGACAGACGAAGGCACAATGATCGCTTTGGCAAAGTCTTGGCACAAGTATCGTGTATGTCAAGTTTCAAAACATTCGGTTCAGCCGTTGCTTTTTGCAAATCAAAAAGGCTTCCAAATATTTGGAAATCAAAATAAATTTCAAAATTTATATTTCCTTCAAAGTTAATTTTCAATGAATTTAGTATCACGTCTATCACTTTGATCTGTGAAACTATGAAATGGGGTTGAAGGCTTTATCGAACTGTCCAAGTGGCATAATGAAACTTTTCACTATTCAAATTGAGGCCTGTGAGAGTCTTGATATTCGATTAGAATAATTAATTAAGTTTCTGCATTTACGTGTGTTGCCATCTGCAAACTAAATACTTTGACACTATTTTCCATGCAGCAAGTCAATGCCAAGACATGGTTTGCTCCTTCTATATAACTGATTAACTATTTCATTCTTAGGAAATATCATTTCATTTGACATGTTCGGCCAAGCCTTTTCGAAGGTTGCTAATTTTATTATTTGTTTTTTTAAATCAAATTATGCAAATAAGAAACATTTCTAGTCAGTATCTATGGATATCTTCCTATACTCAATTCGCGAATGAGTTTGTCACTAGGTCATTCCGAACGTGATTTAAATGCGAAATTCCAGGGCTAGTTCACTAAACTAGGTCTGTGTGTAAGAGAATGATGTCGAATTCTCGTTATTGTCTTTGGGTACATCAAAATTATTGCATTCACGAAAATGACTACCAAGTTAAAGTCATTATGAAAGGTATCTAAGTATCAAAATCAAACTAAAAAACCCCTCAAAGAAATCAAAGCCCTAGCTTTTGCCAGCGAGGTCAAATAGATCGCTTTTATGGTCAGTATTCGCTAATATTTGACGTAATTCCATTCGTAAAACTGATTGACAAATAACGTAATTTGTGAGGTGTAGAACCAGTAAATTCTAGCAGAAATGGGCTCTGACTTGAGAGAATGGTGTCAAATGCAATATGTTTCTGCCCATTGTCTGCTGATACACATAAGTATTGCATTTACGGGAGTGATTAATGCTAATCTAAAGAGATTCTGAGTACCGAAGAGGACGGGAACATCAATACCAGCGAAGCAAGGCCCTGGCTTGCGAGAATGAGGATAGAGCAGCTGTGTTCCGAAAGAGGATCATTCAAGATAGCTATGTGCCAAATTTCAGGCTTATAACCGAAAGCGCACAATATAACCGCACAACTATATGATGTATTGTTCGCGCACAGAGTTGTCTAACTGATTAAATATTAAATAGTCATTTCTGTATTATAAAACCAGTTGCGCATAAAGTCACCTTTGAGTATTATCAATGAGTCGGTATAGCTAAGACACTAAGTGCAACTTCACGGATTGGAAGGTCATTGTCTCGATTCCCACAGAGGGTTAAATTATTCATATATTTTCATATATGCGAATTGCTGGGGGGTAAAGTTAAACATCATAACAAATTGTCATTTCTATAAGTTAAACATCTGTATTCCGCGAAAGTTGGTGAGTTGTTCCCTTACTTCTGAAACCTAACTGTTGCGTTTGTTTTTATGATGCATGATCCACAATTTGATACCAAGTAGTATTCAATGTTAATCATAATGACAATGCGTTACTTGTCTGCTTCTTCATCAATTTGTGAATTGTCTAGATTGGGTAGATAAAATGATTACTATTCAAACGTGCCTGAAGACAGGGTTGTCATGTGAGATGGAAGGTTGAGAAGAAAAGTGTGGCAGAGATCACACTCTCTTAGCGCATGCGTATTTCAAAAAGTCACAAGAAGAAGAACAACAAGAACAAGAACAACAACAACAACAACGCGAACCTCCCGTAGACCTGCGTGCCGCAGGTAAACATACAGAAGCGGTCACTTCAATTATGACAAGATTACAGGATTCCAACTCCGTCGTATCGCATTTGTTGCAAAAAGGAATGTTTTGCTTAAATTAAGATTCATCCTATATGACTCGGCCTCAATCACCCGCTTGCGAATAGGACGTGTTGTCAAATCCTAAACAGAAAGTGGTAAGTTTTGTCTAATGAGAAATGACCCTCGGTCGACGCATAAACTTTGTTAAAGACGATGCCCTGGCGCTAACCCGACTTAACAGTTGTTCTTTAAACCTGAACATTGTTAAATCAGTCTTGGTAGTAGTCGTCGTGTTACGGTGATATTTAAATATGCTCCGATAATGGTGCACAACGGCTTCCTCGTCAAGGACATTAAAAGCCGTCCAGTTATGTCGAAGAACTTGCACCCAATGAATCCAAGGTTGCTCCACTTTCCGTGGATCGTAAATATATTTCAGTTGTATAAATTCTTTGGGTGTGTTTGTCATCCTTTCCAGATTTAACAATGGTAGAATTCTGTATTTCTCAGCCGTTTCTTTTCCTGTGAATTCGTAAGATCCATTCGCGTTGTCAGAAAGGAAGAATCTGAACTCGGCTAGGAACACACCGGCCCAAGGAAATATTTTTTGTTTCTCAACAATTAGATCATGCCAGTTTTGATGTTTCTTAGGAATTATGAATTCGTCCAAGTCTGTCGAAACGATATACTTTGTTTTGTAGATCATTCTGCTCATGCAGTCATTTATCGCCGTATCTTGGGCGGCGTAGTACACTTCATCAACGGGCATTTTCCATTGGATAATCATAGCCAACCCTTCATCGACCAGCTTCAAAAGAATACCTTCGATATTTTGCGCCATCGAAGTATTGTAGAAAACAAAGAAGTCTGCTCCCAAAATTTGATTCATCTCGATAAAGCTAATCAACTGGAGACTGTTATCATAATTAAATTGAATGGGTGACAAGCACATGGTAAAATTGTACTTCGTATCCTGGTTCATCCCATCTTTCAGGACTGTGAGTCTGTTGTACGCGGGCCCGTTTTCGGTTGTCGTAAGCGAAACTCCTTCGGGAACCGTATTCGGTGGCAAAAGACACCAGAAGAAACAAGGACCATACCTGAAATTGAGGATGGCAAAATAAGATGACTCGTATATTTTAGGTACCCTTCAGAAATCAACCACGAAAAAGGAGGGTCCGGTCCGACATTCAGTAGTCAGTCTTCGTCCATGAAAATTGTTCGCCTTCAAAATCGAATTTATGAGCACATATCACCATTACGACATTACAAGATAATAAAATATATAAAACAATTAAGACACATGAGAAATCACAGGAGTTGAACTATCTATGTCTTATCGGTGGCTGTATATATGGAAATTAACATGTCTTTTTCTCCCATCAAGGTGTATTCATACGGCACGACATTGGTAGGGTTAACACCAATTTCAAGCAGGCAGAAAATGGAATATTTCACGGGATACACTGTGTTACACGCGATTAGCAATAATATAGACCCCGTCTCGATTACCAGGGGAAGCACATCCTCGTGGAAACCAGGGGTATCTCTATCCAAGATACCACTGATATACAATGGAATGAATCATGTTACTGTGTGGAACGGTAATAGTCGACAATGTAGAAGTCCTTAACATCGCAACGACCCCTAACATCGCAAATAGTAAGGGTTACAACACATATAAAGGAAGTGGGAAGAGGTGCCGACATACGGACAGAGTCACATGACTTCACAGTATAGTCTTTCGGTTAGCCTATTTTACAGCACATACCAAGAATCTAACGATTCGTAGTTTGTGTTGTATCTCAGGTAAGCTTTTATTGTACCTGTTCATGTGGCAACTTGGATGACATGACCACACGGTCCCTAGCACCGGCATAAGCGGTATTAGATACAAATCTAGAGAGCTATGATGGAAATGCTCTGACAACTCGTATATTGGTAATTGGTGAGCTGTGTCGCTGTGACAACTCGTACACTGGGGATTGGTGAACTGTATCTTCGTCAGATGAAAATGACGGTCCATATGACAACCACCAATTCAGGTTTACTGGCCCACTGTATGATCTGCGCAATAACTTGGCTTGTATTCTGCCACGCATCAACGAAGACTTAACCAAATGAAGCGTATTGCTTTCTCGCTTGACGGTAAGCATTAAGAGGAGAATGAAGGCCTGATTTGCCTGGTGTCAACAAAATGTGAACGCCTCCAACACGGTGCTTCGTCAAGGCGGCAATATACCACCTTTGTAGGCAGATCGTCGCGATATGACTGGAAAGGCGGTTGAAGCGACGTTAAGTTCCATTCAATTACTCACTCCGCCATTAACCACCCCATCTCACCTTCACTTGGTTTAATTGTTTTCGCTGCTAAATGTTCGTCTGAAACACTCCAATATCAATTTATAGGACCCGACAAAAGATAAAGTTTTCTCTTGAGCTCAAATTGGGATACGTTGGATTGGAGAGCAACCCGCAAATTTCGCTCACAAAGTGTGTTAGGACATTGCCAATTTAATTGTCATAGCGTTTTAATATTCTGTGTTATATTTGTGAATCTATATTTAGAGCGTCAGCTAGGATGGCGCCATAAGAGAGACGGACAAGTCAACACTGACTTCCAACACAATGCAAAAATATATAGTCTGCCAAGCCAAAACCACTCCACGTCGCACCTCATGATAAATCAGAAACTGAAATTGATACATTGGAAGCTCAAGACCTCATTGAATATGTAAACTGCTATCTCTGGGTAACACCAGTCAAAACGTGAAGTCTAATGATGATATAGGGATTTACGATGACGGCAAAATCCCTGCACACTACACTCTAAAACTGGAGAAAATAGTGGGGGTCGAGATTTAACGAAACTTGATATAAGCCAAGCGTATCAAAAACTCAATCTAGACGAAGCTTTGTGTGAACTTGGCTACCAAGGGGCTATACAAAAACCGCCTCCTTCCGTTTATAAAATATTAAATATTTGTTTCTTACGTTATATTTAATTTCGGCACTTTCATCTACTGATGTCAAATAAATAAAGTTTGAGGTAGACTATGTCGACCGTGGAATGATCGAATGCCTATTTTATTTTATTTATGAAAGATTATATTATGACATGTCTGTCTACTTTATTGATTGGTGAATCTATGAATATAGGTACAAATAACCGAAATGACCCCCCCCCCCCCTTAACTATCTTCCTTACTCCTTGAGCTAGGGGGCTGAAACTTACCACACTATACCTTTTGGTCAAGCTCTACCAGAAAATGGAAAAAACAAGATGGCTGCTTTGATGACGTTAAAGTGACGTCATTTTTAAAAACAACATTTTTTGGCCGATTTTTCTGTCAGATTTTCAGATTATTTTATTTATGCATTTTCTCCACAAAAACTGCATGATAAATTAGTAAATAGTAATGTGATGTGAAATAAAATAGCTTTCCCACTTTTCATCGCGGAAAAGCAGACATTTTGAAGAAATATGACGAAATGATAACTTTTCTGGTACCCCCACGTGGCTGCCATCTTGAATTTACCCATGATCCCCTGCTCGTGGGTATGCAAGTAGGCACAAAATGACCCCACTATGATACACTATTAAGTCACGGAGTTTCAGCTCTCTACTTTTGTCGTTCCGGAAATAGCGCAGAAAGTTCGGTAGGGGAGGGGGCCATTTTGGCCAGTTTGGGTAGTAGTGTATAACAAGCAGAATTACGCGCATTTCACCCGGATGTAACTATGACGTCACAACTGTATGGTTTTGTAACGAGGCTTTTGATTGGTTGAGGTGTAAGTGTGAGGTTGAATTTGATTGGTTGAGGTGTGGTCCCTGTTGTAAAGCAAGATGGTGGGTGTCGGCCCTGTTGTAAAGCAAGATGGCGGCGTGGTTCGGTGATGTTCGTGTGTGTTCGGTGTGGTTCGGAGCTGTTCGTGTGTGTTCGGGTGTGTTCGTACCTGTTCGGGCATGGTGGAAAGCAAGATGTCGGTTGTCGGTGCTGTTGTAAAGCAAGATGGCGGTTGTCGTCCCTGTTGTAAAGGAAAATGGTGGTTGTGGGCCCTGTTGTAAAGCAAGATGTCGGAGTGGGTTCGTGAATGTTCGGGAATGGGGTGAAAAACATATAAAAGTAGGTGATTTTTAGTGAATGGGTTATAATCATTGTATTACTTTGGGAAGTTTTTAACTGACCTGATTTGCCTGCCTGCCTGCCTGCCTGCCTGCTTGTCCAGTCAGCTTGCCTGATCCGTTCCAGCTCCTGCCTGACCTGTTCCTGTCTCACCTGTAACCACCCAACCAGCCAGCCAGCCAGCCAGCCAGCCTGCTCCTGCCTGCCTACTTGTTCAGCCAGCCTGCCTGACCAGCGCCTGCCTGCCCTCTAACCAGTCACCCTGCCCCGTGTGTTTGGAAGCATGATACGTGGAGAACATTTTCCCTTTGACCCAGCAGTCCCTCCTGTAGAAGTTTTGCCTGAAGACGAGCGTGTGAGGCAGCTTTATCAACGACACTGGGCTACCATACGCCATTGTTTTCACCGCCACCGTCGTCTATTGGATTTGTATAACTTTCGACTGGAAGACTTCACGTATTTGTCTACTTACGCTGAGAGCATATTCAGAGACCAGGTGACAGCGTTCAAGTTGAATATGACATTTGGGTATATTTTACGGCAGAAGAACACGGACCAGCTGCGGTATTATTACCCGAGTAATAATACGTATGTGTTTGAGCAGCCGTTCACCATAACGGAAGACATTTCCCTGCAGCCACTGCTTGAACAATTGATTACGTTGGATCCGTTGCAATGGGCCCTGTTGCAACGTCCCAATTCCGAATGGCTTGTGGAAAGGGTGACCAACGTCACATTTTTCGTCACCAAAATGAGAGATCATCCTATCGGTGCTCCTGTACTACTCCCTCCTTGGCTGCTTCATGGACGCGGGCTGTATGCATTAACGCGAGGGTCACATGGACCTTACAAAGACCGGAAATGTTTGTTTCGGTGTTTGGCCGTACATGTGGACGAGTGTAATCCCAGGAATTGTGACACAGTGGCCAATCACTATTGGCAACAGTACTTAGAGCAGCAAGACATGGATGAGCGTCACTTCCGTGGCGTTCCTTTCAAGAATTTGGATGACGTGGAAACCTTATTTAACATCAATATCTTTGTATACCGATTACAACGGGAGGAGGACGATACATTGGTGGCTGAATTGGTGCGTCGTTCCACAGAACGGTACGCTTCTACCATGAAAGTGAATGTGTTCGACTACAATGGCGTGAGTCATTTTTCGTTGATACACAATATGAGCCAGTATTGTCAGTCTTACAGTTGCGCCCAATGCCATCGGGTGTTTCACCGTACCTCCAACTTACATCAACACGAGAAGATTTGTACGAACGCTGTCAAGCGAGTCTATCCTGGTGGTGTGTATCATAATACGCTTACTATTTTCGAGGAACTGGCCGATGAGGGTCTCATCATACTGGAGGCGGACCGTTATTTTCCGTACCGGGCGTGTTATGATTTTGAGGCCTTGTTGGAGCCCATGGACTTGTTTTCATCCAAAACACAGTGGACGCAGCGCCATATCCCCCTCAGTGTGAGCATTTCCAGCAACGTACCTGGCTATGACGCTGCACCGGTCTGTTTCGTGTCTACCGGTGATGCCCATGAGTTAATCTCCCGCATGATGGGGTATTTAGAAGAAGTCAGCGCCGCCAGTACGGAATTGTTGGTGTGCAAGTTCCAGGACATACTGGACCAACTGGACGATCGGATTCCTATACCGGGTGTAGCGTTTAGTGATGATGAAGAGTCGGAGTCGGAGTCGGAGTCGGAGTCGGAGCCCATGCAGTCGCACGATGATGTGCCTTTACCCAAACCGTATGCCGAGAAATTGAAAGCGCGTTTTTTACAATACCTAGGCCAGTTACCGGTGCTGGGGTTCAACTCGGGGCGCTATGATTTAAATATGGTGAAGGAATTTCTCTACCCTTACTTGGCCCAGGCGAATACCCTCAAGTCGGTCATCAAGAAGATCAATAATCATATGGCCCTGACTACCACATCACTCCGTTTCCTGGATGTACGCAACTACCTAGCGCCTAATTATAGTTATGATCAGTGGGTGAAGGCGTATGACTGTGCACAAACGAAAGGTCTGTTCCCTTACACGTATATATCGACGCTCGATCGTTTGGCGGAAACACAGTTGCCACCGCGGGAGGCCTTCTTTAACGATTTGAAGCAAGTGGAATGTCCGGAAGACGCGTACCGTGAACTAGAGCAGGTATGGAACGACCAACACATGGAGACGATGCTAGATTTCCTCATATGGTATAATAACCTGGATGTGGTTCCTTTCCTGGAAGCGGCTGAGAAAATGGTTCAATTGTTTCGTCGTGAAATGCATGTGGACATCTTCAAGGAGTGTTTAAGTTTACCGGGTGTGGCGCTTCGCCATCTTTTTCAAGCGTGTCCGACGTACTTTTCGTTGATACAGCAGAAAGATGCGGACATGCATGAGTGTTTAAAGGCGAACATTGTGGGTGGTCCCAGTCTTATATTCCACCGTTATCACGAGAAGGACGTCACTACTCTGCCGGGTGGAAAATCTTGTGCAAAGATTATCGGTTTCGATGCCAATGCGTTGTACTTGTGGTCACTCGCCCAACCTATGCCCAGTGGGCATTACACACGTTGGTTGGCCGAAGGGCGCCATTTTACGCCCCAACGCGCTTCTTCCAAACATCTCGCCGACCAGTGGATAGATTGGGAAGCCTATCGACGGGGAATTACTATACGACACCACACCAACGCCACAGAGAAGCGCATAGGCGATCGTCGCCTCCCCGTCGATGGGTTTGCCCTGGTGGGTAACACACCCACTGTATTCCAATTTTACGGTTGCTATTGGCACGGTCACGAATGCCATTTTAGTGCTGGGTGTTTCAACCACCGACGTGGTAAAACAGGTGAGGAATTACGGAAAGAAGTGGTGGAGAACGCGGATTATGTGAAAGAGAGAGGTTACCATCTCATTGAGATGTGGGAGTGTCAATTTCACACCCTGTGTGAGGCTCTACCTCATTTACGGCGTTTCTTAAAAGAGCGCGAGTATCCGTTGAGTCGTCGTCGACTGCTGAGTCTACCCCAGATGTTCGACGCCATTCGTTCGGGGGACCTGTACGGCTTTGTCGAATGTGATTTGCATGTTCCCGACACTCTCAAACCTGTCTTCGCCCAGTGCCCGCCCATCTTTAAGAACACGCTGGTGGGACGAGATGATATTGGGACCACCATGGGGGCCTACGCAGATCAACACGGGTGTTTACCGCATCCGCGTCGCATGCTCATTGGGAGTATGTGGGGAGAGAAGATGTTGTTGGGCACTCCGCTATTGCAGTGGTATATGCGGCACGGTCTGGAGATTACGAAAATACACCAAGTCATACAGTACGTACCTCACGCCTGTTTTGCGGCGAATGCCGACATTGTGACGTCTGCCCGTCGTCAAGGCGACCAAGACCCCAGTAAGGCCATCATCGGTGAAAGTTGGAAGCTCACGGGCAACGGCTATTATGGCAAAACAGTAACCAACCAGGATAAGCACGTGAACGTGAACATTTGTACGACGCCTCAAGCCCGCAAAAAGGTCAATTCCCCTCTCTTTCGGTCGGTGGAGGTCATCGATGACGACACGTATGAAATCACTTCAGCCAAGAAGACTATCCGTTACAACTTACCCCTGCAGATTGGATGTATGGTATACCAGGTGGCCAAGCTGCGCATGCTGCAGTTTCTATATGACTTTATGGGTGTCTATTTTAATGCATCAGACTGGCAACTCATCGAGATGGATACGGACTCGGCCTACATGGCCGTCTCTAATGCGGATTGGGAGTCCCTGGTGAAACCCGAGTTACGGGACCAGTATGAGATGGAACGGGACCAGTGGTTACCGCGACGTGACCATTACCAGTATGATAAGCGGACGCCCGGGCTCTTCAAGCTGGAGTGGAGTGGGGATGCTATGATTGCGCTCTCCTCCAAGACGTATTACTGTTACGGGGGAGACGAAAATAAGTTTAGCTGCAAAGGAGTGAACCGGCGCGATCCCAACATCGACAAAGCTCTTTACCTGGACGTGTTGCAAAGCCAGGCCAGTGCGAGTGGCACGAATCGAGGATTCCGTGTGGTGGGCCATCAGATGCGCACCTATATCCAGCAACGAGACGCCTTTACTTTCTTTTATCCCAAACGAAAAGTATTGGCCGACGGTGTCAGCACTACCTACTTGGACTTGTAAAAAAAAAATGTGGAACATTAACTGTGGAGTCACGAGTTATAAAAACTGTAAAAGTCAGGATGGCCGAGTGGTCTAAGGCGCCAGTCCTAAGTACTGGTGGGGTGATACCCTGCGTAGGTTCAAATCCTACTCCTGGCAGAACTTTTTTTTAATCACTACTACTACTACTACTATTCTATGTGTACATACCACCTGTATTCTATTTGTATATATCCTTCTTGTTGACTTAAATAAAGAGAGAGAGAGTCAAAATCATTTTTTTGTGTTTTTTCAACTCTTTATTCAACAATGATTCACGTCAGAACGTCATAACAATATAATGTGATAATAATAGGGGTCTGCGCAGTACATGTTTTAAGTGAACCAGAGAAATGGCGCATGCACATTAAACCGAGAGGCCGTCCAGTCATAGACCAGGACATCACGGTCTTCGGCTTGACAATAATCATCAAACATATGTACAATGGTGGACAGTGAATGTCCTCTACTCCGGTGAGTGAGATAAAACACACAGTACTGTCCGCACACACTACTCAAGGGGCCTTGTAATCTTTGCGTATTCCAACGCCACTCTGTCGTTGAGACGTCCATGAATTTCACTAAATCGGCATGGAGGGGTGCAAGTCCGTAGGAATCAAAGTATTCGCCTTGGCCTTGGGTGTCCACGTACACCGCTATCCAATGTTCACCGGGTCGACTCTTCGGGTCTGTATTTAGGATGTAGGCTGCAGGGGTAGTGGAGTGGATGGGAAACACATTGCGTGGAAATACACCTCGAAAGGGGATCTTGGGATCTCGCTGGAGTATGCGCATCAGCTGTTCTGTATCCATGGTTTAGTTGGCGAAGTCACACAGCACGTTTCTTTGCGCATCCACGCTGATGACGTTGTCAAACTCGGCGTAGCAAATCACGTTGATGGTGCTGGGTAGAGCCACGGAGAAACGCAGTTCCAACCGTAGGTTTCCTTTCTTCAGTAAAGCCAGTTGATGATCGTGTTCCAAGGTAGGGGTGAGGTCAAAGGCGAACAATGTGTACCCACGGGTAAAGTCTTTTCGACTGATGGTATTGCCTTCGTCCTGGTTGTTTTGTCCTGTGGCTATAAACAGGTTCAGGTAGGACCGCACATAGTTTCCGTTAGTAAAGTCTGGTTGTAAGGGTCGGGCTGGAATTTGATGGCCGGCCACGTGCAGTGCCACAAAGTTGATGTTGAAATGATGAAATTTGAACGGATTCTCAGCCAAAGCTCCATTGAATGCGGTGTTGGTCACACACCCCACGGTAAGACGTTTAGGCAGATCTCCTAGAAATAAATTCTCTCTGTTGGCCATCATCGTCCCTGCGGGTACCGAGAACACCTTGGTCTGTACGCGTCGGATGGGATACAGGGCTGGTTTTTTCGCTAAGGCTTGCATGTGACTCAGCAACACCCCCTGTTGCAAATCTACCGTACGGACAAACAGGACTGCATCTTCAATGACGATCTTGGACTCGAGAGCGTCCGCCCCACCGGCCATTAAGGCAAACAAAGGTGAGGCACGGATCAACTTGATCTTGATGGTTACACCGTTCATCATGTAGCGATCTTGCATGAACAGATCGACGTGCAGTCGTCCCATCATATCGATGGACTTGCTTTCGCTTGCTAATTTTTTGCGTCTGGCGTACCCAGTATTGCCAGGGAGTAGATAGTTGAAGTAGCCGGGTGTATCCCTGTGGTACAGCTCAGCTTGTAAGTGTGATAGTTTGGCATCACTGCCGTACGACAACAGCGTCTCCAGGTAGGCTCGATACGGATAGGTATTGGTGGACGTACTGATGAGTCTATCGTTCAGACTGATATCCACCTGTTGGAACAGGGAGTGCAGCCAAAGATTCACCGGGCTTACATTTGTATCGGCCGCTAGGTTCGTCCCATCCCTGTTCGTTATTTTAGCTTTGACGTACAAGTAGGAGTTGGCTAAATCCAGGTAGGCCGTATCATTGTTTTGAATGCAAAATTCTACGGGCCCCACACCCGTCAGGCTAGCCAGGGGTCGATGTTCTACCCAACGTCCTTCGGCTACACTGGTTTGAGTGGGTGGAATAGTCCACAAATCCAATTCACTGTTGGTAGACGGACATGACTCGGAGTGAATGAAGGCCATTATGCGAAGATGTCTCTCCTACTACTATTACGTCTCTTCTTCTTCTTCTTCTTGTTCTGGGGTGTAGTCCTTCTCTGGGGTGTGCGTCGTCGGTGGGTGGGCCGTCGACTGACTCTTCGCGGTGTCAGTCTTTGTCTTTTAAGGGCTTTGGCCAGCAACACACCCCCGGCTTCTTTAGCCCGGCGTTTGAAGGCTTGTCGGGGTGCTGTGCCTTCCATCACATCCTCGGCCATGCGCAATCCACTTTGTACCGCTTGTTTCCCTACCGTTTTCACACCCCGTGTCACCATGGGCAGGAATGTTTTGACGATACTCCCCAGTATGTTTCCCAATCCATGGCCACGTTGCATGCGTGCCCCACTAAACATGGACATGCCGCCTCCCGTTTGTTTTTTGTAGTAGTCGGCATAGCTGGGCGTATGGCACTCGTAAGGGACGTACATTATTATACGAAGTGAGGCGAACGGGTTTGTCGGAAAGCAAGTGTCAGCACCATTTTTCCTCGCTCGAATGGGATCGGCCGTCCCGTGTCATCTCTTATATCCACCGTGATCGTGTCGATATCGGTATGGCGTACGGGCAGGAACATGATAGGGTTGAAACTGTGGGTGGCTTGTTCGCCATACGTCTTGCTAATGGGCATCACTCGTAACAGAGGTGTGTTCATATCACCCACAATATGGCTGTCCACGGCATCCGAGTAGACGTACAGTGCGTACAGGCCTTCTTTCATATCCATCAAATGGGAACCGTACTCATTGGTCGGACCCCTCATGACGACGTGGTGAGACAGCCGTAACATTTCCTCTAGTCTAGAACTGAGTTTCGCGCTCACGAGCGGGGACAGCCGGATAAAGCTCTTATCGTTGTGTGCGTTGACCTCGAAGCACAGGTTATTCTTCAAGCGCATGGATAACAGGGGTGATGCATCATTCGTGAACTTCAGTAGAGCCTCGTACGTCATCAAGGCATTCAGAGCCGCTACGAACTTCTGCGGTGTATCGTATTGGCCTGCGGGGAGCGTCAGTCTGTAGATTTTTTCTTCGTAGACCACTTCGTACCATATTTCTCCGTGTTGTACGTTGTACCATGAGTAAGGGTATTGAATCTCCACCAGTCCACATTCCCAGCGTCCCGATAAATGTAACGGTTGAGGTAATTGCGTGACATACTTGGTCAAGGTGTTGTCAGGAAACACGTCGAGTGAGCTATTACTGGGCAACGTCAGGTAAAACATGATGACAACTGATGTGGTTGTGGCTTCTGCACCGGTTTTTTATAGTATTATTAGTAGGGTTCCCAGTGACTGGCCTTGGAGGGGGTCCCCACTCGGCGTTGTGGCAGTGATTTGAAACGTCCAAAGCGTCGTGCTGGTGTTTTGGGTGGTGACATCAGCTCCCAAGAGGGTGTTGGTGGTGGTGGTGATGGTGCTGAGGGTGGGGTGTTCGATTGCTCCATAAAGGCCCAACGGTTAGGATTGCCTACCAATTCTTGTGGGATGTGCGTGTCTTTTAAGCCTTCAGCAAACACTTTCCAGCCCGCGGGGTTGGAATGTTTGCGTGCCCGTACCATATCGTTGATCAAATCGGTGATATGAGACCCCGGTACCACTTTGTTTCGAATCAGTAGATTTCCTTCCGCATTCCAACTCATATCGGCATGCTGTTTCACCCGGTCCAACAATAAACGGGCCCGCGTCTTGTAGGCTTTAGGCACACTGTTCAACACTTCTTCTTCCAGCTGAGGTGATGGAGCAGCCCCTGTTGTAGTTGTGGGTAGTGGTGTGGGTAGTGGTGGTGGTGGTGTAGTACTAGTACTACTTGCTACGCCTCTATATTGATCCATAAACGTCTGGTACCGGTTCAGTGTATGATGGTAGCGTTGAATTTTCTCGTGATCGGAGAGTCCACGTTGTTGCAGTATAGTATTCATTTCTTCATCCAGAGATTGGAGTTGTTGCACGGTGGCCGGCACGGGATAGGGCGATTGTAAACTCTGTAACAATCGCGGTTCGACCAGCATCATTTTTTTCGTATGTTCCATGTTAGCGTCTTCCTCCTCCCAAGATGGAGCCGAGTAATGGCCCCAGTACACCAACGGCTAAGGGAGCGAGGAGTGCACCGAGAAATCCACCGCGCTGTAACACCTGTTTCTTTTTCTTCAAACTCTCCGCCTTCTTGACTAACGTTCTGAGACCTGCCTTGTGCCGTTGCAAGTGCCCCTTCTGTACAGCACTGAGGGGAACATTGCCTTTTAACACATTATGGGCCACTTCACACAAACACCGTACCAATTCGGGCTCCGCACCGCGCACCAGGGCCCGGCCCACCTCCGGTGGCGCGCTGCGGAGTACGCGGAGCGCGGGCGCGTGTCTGCGTATCCGTGCCGACATGATGAGTGATGGCTAGAGTGGCTTGTCTTCTTCTTTTATTTTTTTTATTTGGGCGTGTACACCGTCTGGATCTCGTCGGGAAAAATGTGAGTACGCAATCGAAGGGTGGAGGGCGTGTCTTGTTTCAAGTCGATGAGTAGATAGCCGTGAGCGGGTTGGGTGGCATCTTCAAAGGCTTCTCGTACAAAGGCCGTGTTTTTAGGGTACATCTGTTGGGCCAAATGGGTAATTTGCGAGGCGTCTCTGGGGTTTTTGAATAACACCACATACTGAGCATTCAAACTAATGTTCCGGTGCTCTTTGTTCTTACTGAAGAGATTCTGTACGATGTAGATAATGCTCAACCGACGATGATGGCTGCCTTTGGTAAAGAGACGGGTGATTCGACTGTCCGTTTCCGTCATGAGATCGTCCACCACTACCAACGTGTCTTGGGGTGTATCCTCAGGGGGTAAGCCTTCCACTAAGGTGAGGCCCGGGACACGGGCCAGTGCCTCGTACGCGGGTTGCCAAGCGCCATAACACCACAGGATGCCAGCTACAGGCGGTGAAATCAGGGCTGCCCTGTGTTCGATGAGGCGTTGAACGAAGTGTGTTTTTCCCGAGGCTGTCGGTCCAGCGATGAGACACGTGAAAGGATGCTGCCATCGAGGATCCATAGTTTTTTTTTTATTTTTTCTTATTTGGTGATTTGCGCTTGCCGATTAGAAGCCCACCAGCGTTCCCGTGGATCCCACCGGGGATCGTAGTCCAATGGGTACCGTTGTGGGTACCGTTGTCGTGGTAAACGTGATTCACCGGAGCCCAGGTGAATCGTGTTGGTAGGTGTGGGGGTGATGGTGTAGTGGAAACGTTCGAATCGGCGAGTAGATACGGCACCGGTAGGCTGATGGCGGTGGTGAGGTCGAGTAGTACGCTTAGACGGTGGTATGGTAGGGCTGAGTGTGGTGATGATAGGTTCCGTCGTCGTAGTCGTCGTCGTCTCAGGGGTTGATACGGCAGGCTGACGGTCAGGTGGTGGAGGTGTACGCTTAAAAAACGGTGTGGTAGGGGCAGGCTGGCGGTGAGGTCGAGGAGTACGCTTAAAAAACGGCGATGTAGGAGGGCGAGTCGTCGTGGTGAGGTTGGTGATCGTGGTAGTACTGTTGGAGTGTTGCACTTGACGTTCAGGCACCGGTGGAGCAGCACTTGGACGACTGAGTGTTGAAAAACAGGATATCAGGTAGGACAAATCGTAGAACACACCTCCAAATAAGGTACCCAGAAGCACTACTGCACACAACAGCGTACCGACTTGGCCTTTTCGAGTCTGTAACATTAAGGGTAGACGTTCACGCTCCATGGTATCCCCATCTACACTGAGGGAGGCTGGTGATGTACGGAAGAATTTATAGACGTTTCATGTCACGGCCGGATACCCAGGAATTAAACGAATTGGGCCACCCTTGCCATTTGACGAAATGATAGGGGATTCCCCGTCGACGTTCCGTTTTCAAAATCTTTTCCACCGTGTAGTAATCTTTCCGTGTTTTCACCACCGGTTGTAATTCGGCTTCATAAAACATGCCTTGCAGTGTTTCGCCATGTAAATCTTCCAGTTGATAGACGTGTGGCTGTCGAGGTTTATGGCGAACAATGACAAAGTGCTCGTCACTCCAGTTGGGCAAATAACTTTTCTCAAATTGTCCTTTCACTTTACTCACGCGTACCACATCTCCACGTTTGTAACGGGGTGACGTGCGTGATGATGATGATGATGATGATGGCTGCTGGTACAGCGTACGGCGCACTTGATGTTCGTTGCCTTTTGTCACATCGAGGGGGGCTCGCTGGATACTGCGATGATAGGCTCGATTGTACCCTTTCACCAGTTGCGGTAGTACATCGAGGTAGCGTCGAGTGTTTTTGGCGGTAAAATACTTATACATTCGCCCTTTGAACGTGCGATTGAATCGTTCCACCACAGAGGCTTTGGTCTCGTTATACGTATGGAAGAAAAATACTTTCTGTTTCTTAAGAAAGGCTTGAAAGGGACGGTTGAGAAATTCTGTGCCTTCATCCGTTTGCAAATACAGGGGTTTGCGTCCCGTCTTGAAAATCTGCTGGAATGCCCGTATCAAATTCTCTCCTGTTTTGGTACGAACGGGTAGTACCCAGGCGTACTTGGATAAAATATCGATACAGGTCAACATGTACCGATATCCATCATTGTGGGAAGCAAATCGACTCATATCCACCAAATCCGCTTGCCATTGTGCGTCTACACCTCCGACGATCACTCGGTTACGGCGAAAATGTCGTCGAGCTGCTTGATGTAAACTATACGTGTCTTGCGTTTTTAACCAGTCTCGTACTTCAGTTCGATTAATGCCTTGCGAATGGGCAGCTCGAGCCAACGCCGCCACAGCGCTATAAGCGGCTGGACTGCTAGGATTGTAATATAAATCGGTTAACACCTTGTTGACAGTGGTACGCCACGTGGATTCCGATCGACTACCCCTTTTTTTGTTTTTTCGAGGTGCCATACTGGAGGTTGTGGTGTGTTGACTTTCTCAGGGAACACTGACACTCTAGTCCTCTGTGCACCCTATACATAGTACTTCATCCACTTTGGGGATTTACTTTTTTTTTCCAAGACCTAGCATACATGTATGTTATTTCAATACATGCAATGATTTAACATAGGAACGGCTACTCGCCTCTATATTCTATAGTATTATTACCAATCTGCAAAAATCTCAGGATTGTAAATTAACCCAGGAAGGGTGGTGGCGCGCGGACGTCGGCGTAAACATTTGGGTACTCTCCACGCGATCATTGAACATGGAAATTGGCTCGTGTGAGAATGTACCAAATGAAGGGGATTCTGGCGTAAGTGAGAGAGACTGTATATCATGGATACTCTTTTTTCACGCGACTCTTCTCAGGGGCAAACCTCCAATGTTATTTCAATACATGCAATCATTTAACATAGGAACAGATACTCACCTATATATTCTTATCCATCAGTATATTACCAATCTGCAAAAAATCTCAGGATTGTAAATTAACCCAGGAAGGGTGGTCGCGCGGACGTCGGCGTAAACATTTGGGTACTCTTCACGCAATCATTGAACATGGAAATTGGCCAGTGTGAGAATGTACCAAAATCAAGGGATTCTGGCGTAAGTGAGACACTATATATAGATGAGTACATGATGCATGCACGCCACGCGGCCCTTCTCAGGGCCAAAACCTCCAATGTTATTTCAATACATGCAATGATTTAACATACGAATTGACTAGTGCGAAATTTCGTGCAAAATGAAGAGATTGTGGCGTAACCCAGGAAGGGTGGTCGTGCGGACGTCGGCGTAAACATTTGGGTACACCCACCAATCAGCGATGCGGTGTGACTCTGATGCTATTAATACACAATCACAATGATTTTAACATGGGAATTGGCTAGTGCGAATTTTCGTGCAAAATGAAGAGATTCTGGCGTAACCCAGGAAGAGTGGGGAGTTGAGATTTTGGCGCCAATTAGAGCATCACGCGACCCTTCTCAGGGGCAAACCTCCAATGTTATTTCAATACATGCAATCATTTAACATAGGAACAGATACTCGCCTCTATATTCTTATCCATCAGTATATTACCAATCTGCAAAAAATCTCAGGATTGTAAATTAACCCAGGAAGGGTGGTCGCGCGGACGTCGGCGTAAACATTTTGGTACTTTCCACGCAATCATTTAACATGGAAATTGGCCAGTGTGAGAATGTACCAAAATCAAGGGATTCTGGCGTAAGTGAGACACTATATATATAGATGAGAACATTGAACATGATGCATGCACGCCACGCGGCCCTTCTCAGGGCCAAAACCTCCAATGTTACTACTAATGTTATTTCAATACATGCAATGATTTAACATACGAATTGACTAGTGCGAAATTTCGTGCAAAATGAAGAGATTGTGGCGTAACCCAGGAAGGGTGGTCGTGCGGACGTCGGCGTAAACATTTTTGGTACACCCACCAATCAGCGATGCGGTGTAACTGTGATGCTATTAATACACACAATGATTTTAACATGGGAATTGACTAGTACGAATTTTCGTGCAAAATGAAGAGATTCTGGCGTAACCCAGGAAGAGTGGGGAGTTGAGATTTTGGCGCCAATTAGAGCCAATGAAATGTCTTTGAAAGAACCAATCAGCCATCATTAAAAAGAACCAATGAAATCCGTAGGCGGTAATTCAAACTACCAATGAAAAACTACTGTATTTTCGTATAAAGCCAGCGGGAGCGTGCATAGCGTCACTCCAAACACATACTTTGAGAGCGAAACAACACGATGTATCACCACGAAAGGAAAGTTAGAGCTGTAGCAAAGATGTCTACCACGCGGGGAGCAGCAAAGATGAAGGCCATGAAAGCCAAGAAAATCGGAAGAGAAAAGACCTACTGGATGGAGGCCATGAAGTCGTGGGCCCGAGAAAATATCAACATGACTATCGACAAGTGGGCCCAGCTTCATGGTCTCATTACGGCTGCTCCCCGCGAGCTAAACGGAGACGATTTCATCAGTTTCCTGGAAGCAGTTCTAAGACAACCGGAACACCAAGAAGCAGAGGAGATGCCCCCGCCGGCGGCCCAAATTCCACCTGCCAATTTCTGCCACAACATACCCATAACACCGGAGCCGTCGGCGGGGCGGTATACCCTACAGCCTGCCGGAATTTTTATTCCAAGAAGAGTGAGAGGAGATTAAACGGCCCTTTTCAGGGCCAACCAACCCCTTTTCAGGGGTCAACCAACGGCCCTTTTCAGGGCCACCCCATTCTTCGAAAGAGGAACTTCTAAACAAGGCACATTCAATTGAAATCCTACATTCTCCTCTCTTCCTCTATAGTATTATTAGCCATTTGCAAAACAACAACCCCTGCCCCTCAACGGCCCTTTTCAGGGCCATCTCCTTACTTGAAACATAGACACAGTGAACGGATTGTAAAAATTAACCCAGGAAGAGTGGTGGCGCGCGGACGTCGGCGTAAACATTTTAGGTACTCTCCACATCGACTATCGACTCTATTAATAGACGCAATCATTTAACATGGGGATTTGCTAGTGTAAATTTTCGTGTTAAATCAATGGGATTCTGGCATACATGTGCATTAAATACAGTGCACGCGGCCCTTTTCAGGGACAAACCTCCAATGTTATTTCAATACATGCAATGATTTAACATAGGAACGGGTACTCGCCTCTATATTCTATATATATAGTATTATTACCAATCTGCAAAATCTCAGGATTGTAAATTAACCCAGGAAGGGTGGTCACGCGGACGTCGGCGTAAACATTTTGGTACACCCACCAATCAGCGATGCGATGTCACTTTGATGCTATTAATAGACACAATCATTTAACATGGGAGTTGGTTAGTGTGAATTTTCGTGTCAAATCAAGGGATTCTGGCGTAAGTGAGACACTATATATAGATGAGAACATTGAACATGATGCATGCACGCCACGCGGCCCTTCTCAGGGCCAAAACCTCCAATGTTATTTCAATACATGCAATGATTTAACATACGAATTGACTAGTGCGAAATTTCGTGCAAAATGAAGAGATTGTGGCGTAACCCAGGAAGGGTGGTCGCGCGGACGTTGGTGTAAACATTTTGGTACACCCACCAATCAGCGATGCGATGTCACTTTGATGCTATTAATAGACACAATCATTTAACATGGGAGTTGGTTAGTGTGAATTTTCGTGTCAAATCAAGGGATTCTGGCATACATGTGCATTAAATACAGTGCACGCCACTCTTTTTAGGGACAATTCTAATGGTATAAACATAGGAATGGGTTTTTTAACATGGAAAAAAAATTCATGTGTTATTTTTTTACCTATTGTTACCTTTAGGTGTGTGCATGTGCAGGAGTTGGGTGTTTTTTTATTTTTTGTGCTGAGTTAGAAGTCTCTCTTTCGGAGGAATGGTTGGCCCTGAAAAGGGCCTTTGGAGATGTAAGGGTTTACATCATTGGGGAGAAATTTATCCGCCGCCGGGTACACACGGGACAATCCATGGTGACAAAAATACACTCTAGGGGTGTATCATTGAACATAGGGTCGTCTTTTGGGTGGGTCTGTGTGGCGTCCATACAGCGTAGACACAGGGCTTGGTGGCCACAGGGAAATATTGCATATTTTGCAAAACGTGTAGCGCATTGTACACAGCGTAAAAACCGGGCTGGTGTCCATTTTACGGGTGGTGCCAGTCTTCTTTTTATGGTAGTAGCGTAGTCATGCAGGTGTTGAATTTCTTGTTTTTGTTGTTGACTCCTTTTTCTTTTTCTTCCTACGCTTTTCTCCTCCTCCCCCTCTTCTTCCTCCTCCTTCTCTTCTGGCTGTATTCTCGTTCCCTGGCCTCCCACGCCTTCTTCTTCTTTTTCTTCTTGTCCTGCTTTTTTTTCTTCCGGATGTACCAACTGATCGGGGACGGGTAGCAGTTGAACTTGGCTATCTTCTTCTTGATCATAGTGTTGGAACACATGTTGGAGCATTTGTTGAAACGGTGAACTTTCCAGGGAGGTGACATCATCATCATCATGCTGTAGTACCGGTTCTTCTTGTTGATCTGTAAATAGGCTGGACTGTAATATATCATCTACATCTAGCCATTGGTCCTCTATCGGTGGGTGTTGTGTACTTTCCAGCGCAGTGACATCATGCTGTGGTACCGGAGAGTGTTGTTCATCTGGGGGCTGTAATATATCATCCAGCCATTTTGTGTTCTGCATCGGTGAGAGTGATAGGTGACTATCACTCAGCAAGTCTTTTATCACTGCATCAATATCCATTATTTCAGACATCATGTAATTGTGAATGAACAAGATAAAAAAAACACTGCTATTTATACCGTACAGCACGCGGACGTCAGCGAAATGGTAGCTCCAAACCTGCACGCTGCAAGAAATTTTGTGTTTCTTTGACAATTTTAAACCCCGTGTGATTTTGCAATAAATGCCAGGTCAGTATAAAAATTATTTCAAATTGAACGGGGGCAACTCAGGGATGTAGCATTTAAAAATTAAGAAAATTAGCAGTAGACTAAGCCACTATTTTAATGATTTCATCCATTTTAGACGCGTAAGACAAAAAAAAATTAACCCAGGAAGGGTGGTTGCGCGTGCAAAATCTCAGGATTGTAAATTAACCCAGGAAGGGTGGTCGCGCGGACGTTGGCGTAAACATTTTGGTACACCCACCAATCAGCGATGCCGTGTAACTGTGATGCTATTAATAGACACAATCATTTATCATAACACTGCAGTGAGAATGTACCAAAATCAAGGGATTCTGGCGTAAGTGAGACACTATATATAGATGAGAACATTGAACATGATGCATGCACGCCACGCGGCCCTTCTCAGGGCCAAAACCTCCAATGTTACTACTAATGTTATTTCAATACATGCAATGATTTAACATACGAATTGACTAGTGCGAAATTTCGTGCAAAATGAAGAGATTGTGGCGTAACCCAGGAAGGGTGGTCGTGCGGACGTCGGCGTAAACATTTTTGGTACACCCACCAATCAGCGATGCGGTGTAACTGTGATGCTATTAATAGACACAATCATTTATCATAACACTGCATTGCCCCGAACATCTCCGAATGACGCCGCCATGTTGGTTTACAACAGGGCCGACACCCACCGTGTTGATTTACAACATGAGTGCCTACACATATATATATATTTAGCGCAATCAATGTTATTACCATTCATACACAATAATACATCATGACTACAAGAAGACTAGTATTCGAGGATCCTAGAGACCATAGGGAGGTCATTACACATGAAGAGGATGGCGGTGTGACGATTATTACAAGCCTACAGCGAGTGCATCAACGTCATATTGCCGATACGTTGAGACGCCAAAGTGCACAACAAGACCAAGAGGTGACGGCGGCTATGGATGAAGATAATAATGATGACACGGACGAAGAAGAACTGCCCACCGTACAGTGGTTAAACTGTAACAGAAACTGTCACAAACCACCAGAAAATACAACGGCTACCCAAACGCCAATTATAACAACACCGGAAACAGAGATGCCAGCTACAACATTACCACCTGAACAACAACAACAACAACAACAACAACAACAACAACAATACTCTTGCGACGAGGTAACCCGCATGAACGAAGAGATGCTGCGCCTACACGACCAGGTGGCCAGCCAAAACGAACAGATGGACGAAATGAGAGAAGACATGAAGCAAATGGACAGAGTCAAGGTTCAACTACAAAAAGACCTGCATAATGAACTAAGTAAAGCCAACTGCAGCGTGTGTACAAACGAGGAAACAGAGTACGCCCTATTTCCGTGCGGACATTTATGCGTATGCGAAGAATGCTGGGTGACACTAACGTGTACAGGGGATGAGTGCCACTGCAATGAAACCGACGAACAGCATTTTAAAATAAAGTGTCCCGTCTGCAGGAGGCAGGTGGCCGGAGTGAAGAAAATCTACCGCTCCTAAAAAAACAAGTGTAGTAACACTTTCCAACGGCCCTTTTCAGGGCCACCCCATTCCTTCGAAAGAGAAACTTCTAACTGAGCACAAAAAATATAACATCAGCTCCCCCACTAAATGAACACTAACACGCATTTTTTTAAATTTTTTTGAAATTTTTTTTATTTAACACAATAGAATGAAACAAACATGTTTTTATCTGAATGTTTTCAACTTGAAAAATAGTTCAATATTTATACAACAACAACACTAACACAATAGAATGAACGTATTTACAACAGTGAAACTGGAAATATTGAATTTTAATATAATTATACGCTATCAATGGCGCTTCAATGAACGTATAGGAATAGAGTAAAATGTGTGAAAAATGGCTTCATGAAAATGTTCAATAATTCATCTTCACCACAGTGAAACAGTGTTGAATTTTATAATAATACGCTATCAATGGCACTTCAATTAACGTGTAGGAATAAGGTCAATGTGTGAAATGTTTTTTCATGAAAAGGTTCAATAGTTCCGTTTTCACCACAATGATCAGCGCGTATTAGGGAACGGTACTACTGTCCAGTTACGCAACAAGACTTGCTTGAACTCCTCATCGTTTTTCCGTCCCTGGTGTACATAGATGTAGGTAGTAATCTCTTCACGTGGAATGGTAGGAGGGCAGGCAGATTCCAATGCCACGGCAATTTGCTCCTCGGTCACAATCCGTAATGCTTCAGTGATGAGCGCGTGTGAGGGTACACTAATATCCATACACGTATGCATTATTATGGGACTGTTGTTGAAACACCCTGCACAGGCTTCCAGACGCAGTTGTCGAACGCGAGGTCTCACCAAAGCCATAACTGTGTCAATGTACTTCAGATAAATAGTGTGAGACACCTGGTAATCCAAAGCTTGACGAATTGCAGCTGTCACACTCTGCAACTTGCGCCACACCGGTATTTTCAAAGTGACACCCTGAGGACAAGGAGCAAGCTGTTGTGTATCGGCCGTCATTTTCCATTTACGGATATGCAGCAGCAGGTCGTCGTTGAAATAACCAACACTCACATAGATGTCTTCACCTAGAGAAAATTTCACTTCGTTACCCGCCTGTTCGGCAATCACCGCATCCACGGCATAATAAACGGTCTCCAGTCTTTGCCAGGACTCCGAAGACAAGGCAATACGCCTAGGGCCTCTGTCCATATAGGCCAGTGCATTAAAATGTACTTGTGCGTCTTTCACACTGACAGTCAAATTAGCTGAAAGCTGCCATATATCCGTGTGGGCCGACTCATAGGCCTGCTGGATTATGTTATTAATGGACTGCACAGACATAGGAAGTTGCACCATGGGGTCTTCTTCTTTTTCTTGTTCCCCTGGCTCTTCTTCATTTTGCTCATCCATGGCCT